>PIJE02003024.1:8165-15665 GCA_002895965.2 Coryphaenoides rupestris | reverse complement strand
TCAGACCTGGCAGAGTGTGGACATCGATATCAGAGCAGCCTCAGTGTACTCAGGAGTGTTCACCCAGATCTTTAAAGAGGAGTGTGGGCTGTACCAGGACAAGGTGTTCTGCTTCGTCCATCTGAGCATCCAGGAGTTTCTGGCTGCCCTTTATGTCTTTCAATCCTTCATCAACACTGGAGTCAACGTGCTCTCAGAAGAACAACCACGATCCAAGTTGTCTTCTCTGGTTAGAAAGAAAGCCACGGTCTACCTCCTCCACCAGAGTGCTGTGGACAAGGCCTTACAGAGTGAGAACGGACACCTGGACTTGTTCCTCCGCTTCCTCCTGGGCCTCTCTCTGAAGACCAATCAGATTCTCCTACGAGGTCTACTGGGACAGACAAAAGCAAGCTCACAGACCAATAAGAAAGCAGTCAGTTACATCAAGGAGAAGATAAGTGGAGATCTCTCTCCAGAGAGAAGCATCAATCTGTTCCACTGTCTGAATGAGTTGAACGACCGTTCTCTAGTGGAGGAGATCCAACAGTACCTGACATCAGGAAGTCTCTCCACAGAATCTCTCTCTCCTGCTCAGTGGTCAGCTCTGGTCTTCATCTTACTGTCATCAGAAGAGGATCTGGACGTGTTTGACCTGAAGAAATACTCTGCTTCAGAGGAGGGTCTTCTGAGGGCAGCCGGTGGTCAATTGCACAAAAGCACATTCCTAGTTTGCAAAAACTAAGGCAATAAAGCTGCTTCTCATTCTGATTCTGATTCATATATTCATTCAGATTCATATATATGTACATTTATATCTAACGGATAGACTGCGACTATTGATGATATCAATATTTAATGACAGACAGATTGACAGATTGTGCATAGCCTAATATGTATATAATGCACATTGACTCAGTCAGAGACCCGATGCAGATATCTAGAGCCATCTTCTCAGTGTTGTGACGTTATCTTTATTATTAGTTTTGTTTGTAATTTGTATTATCATCGTATTGGTTTGGTGCTGTACTCTTCCCTGTGCTCCTCGCGTGGGTCCTGTGGAACTTCTCATTGCGGCGGCGGCTGCTCGCTGTGACAACCGCTGTGAATTTCCCTCGGGGGATTCATAAAGCTTCATCTTATCTTATCTTTAGCCTCTTCGCTTTATTGACACGTCGGCCCCGGTGCTACGCAGTGCGGTAAGCGGCGGCGGCGGCGGCGGGTGAGTTATGACCGCGATGTGCTTGCGTCTGCTACCTGCCCCGTAATCAAAATGCCATCATTCATCCAGCGCTGGCCCGCGGCCACCGTGTGTAGATCTCACGGGAGCGGCAAACGGCAGCAGTAACGTCTCCGGCAGTCGGGAAAGTGTGCCGTGAACATAACCTAAATAAAACGGTTTAAAAATAACACTTTAATCTGCTTGAAAAAAACGCTCACATGAATACATACAGTGTGTTTGGCTGCGGGCGAGGGATTAGCGTGCACACTTCCTCGCCGTCGCCAACGCCACTGAAACTGGATACAGTTTCAGTGGAAACTGAACCACTTTGCTCTGCAACTTTGGCAAGAAACCCCCCCCCCCCCCTCTCCTTCCCGTACCCCATAGACATACCTCACATACTTTCAGCTTTCCATACACACACCCCCCTACACCCCCCCTCCTCCCCCCCCGTCCCCCCCGACCACCGTCACTGTTTTAGTCTGTGTCACATGACCCGAAAGTCTCCCAAAAGTCAGCCCCACTCCCCACCGCCGCCGCTGCCACCTTCACCCCCACACTGTGAGCGACACAGAATCCCATTCAGACACATGCTGCAGGATACGGATGGCTAGCTCCACTGGGGCGTAAACAAACCAGGCCAGCGTCCAGGGAACCAGGGCACTGAATTACACCTTCAGCTCTGGTAGTGAGATGCTCCCCACAGGTGTAACCGTACCCCCCCCCCCCCTCCCATCCCCTCCCCTCCCCCCCCACCTCCCCCACCTCCCCTCCCCAAGCTAAAACTATCTGGAACTCAAATATTGACATGATGGATCATCAGAGAATGGGGGGAACAGTGTGTGTGTGTGTGTGTGTGTGTGTGTGTGTGTGTGTGTGTGTGTGTGTGTGTGTGTGTGTGTGTGTGGTGTGATGTGTGTGGTGGTGTGTCTGCGTGTGGGAACCCGGAGAGGGGTTAATTGACTTTTTCCGCGAGTTGAAGATGAACTCAAGCACATTTCTGTCGGGGGCTTGGTTCCACAACATCAATCAGGTCTGCTAAACTGTTCCAGGCCGTGACCCAGCTTCTACTTCTTCTTCTTCTTCTTCTTCTTCTTCTTGTTCTTCTTCTTCTTCTTCTTCTTCTTCTTCTTCTTCTTCTTCTTCTTCTTCTTCTTCTTCTTCTTCTTCTTCTTCTTCCTTCTTCTTCTTCTTCTCTTCTTCTTCTTCTTCTTCTTCCTTCTTGAAGAGAGAGACTGTGTGGGTGCGGCGGAGCGTCAAGTAAACACGTCCCGCCGTCAACACACGCTCTAGATTCCTGGATACGGTTTCAGTGGAAACTGAACCACTTTGCTCTGCAACTTTGGCAAGAACCCCCCCCCCCCCCCTCTCCTTCCCGTACCCCATAGACATACCTCACATACTTTCAGCTTTCCATACACACACCCCCCCCCCCTCCTCCCCGTCCCCCCGACCACCGCCACTATTTAGTCTGTGTCACATGACCCGAAAGTCTCCCAAAAAGTCAGCCCCACTCCCCACCGCCGCCGCCGCCGCCACCTTCACCCCCACGCTGTGAGCGACACAGAATCCCATTCAGACACATGCTGCAGGATATGGATGGCTAGCTCCACTGGGGCGTAAACAAACCAGGCCAGCGTCCAGGGAACCAGGGCACTGAATTACACCTCAGCTCTGGTAGTGAGATGCTCCCCACAGTAATTCCTCCTCCCCCTCCCTCCCCCTCCCTCCCTCCCCCCCCCCCCCACCCCCCTCCCCAAGCTAAAACTATTCTGGAACTCAAATATTGACATGATGGATCATCAGAGAATGGGGGGAACAGTGTGTGTGTGTGTGTGTGTGTGTGTGTGTGTGTGTGTGTGTGTGTGTGTGTGTGTGTGTGTGTGTGTGTGTGTGTGTGTGTGTGTGTGTCTGCGTGGGGACCGGAGAGGGGTTAATTGACTTTTTCCGCGAGTTGAAGATGAACTCAAGCACATTTCTGTCGGGGGCTTGGTTCCACAACATCAATCAGGTCTGCTAAACTGTTCCAGGCCGTGACACAGCTTGCCAAAAGTTGCAGAGCAAAGTGGTTCAGTTTCCACTGAAACCGTATCCAGGAATCTAGAGCGTGTGTTGACGGCGGGCCGCTGTGTGGCGTTTGCGACGGCGAGAAAAGTGTGCACGCTAATCCCTCGCCCGCAGCCAAACACACTGTATGTATTCATGTGAGCGTTTTTTTCAAGCAGATTAAAGTGTTATTTTTAAACTGTTTTATTTAGGTTACGTTCACGGCACACGACACACTTTTTTCCGCCGTTCCCGACTGCCGGAGACGTCGCTGCTGCCGTCGCCGCCCGAGGAGATCTACACACGGTGGGCCGCGGGCCAGCGCTGGATGAATGATGCATTTTGATTACGGGGCAGGTAGCAGACGCAAGCACATCGCGGTCATAACTCACCCGCCGCCGCCGCCGCCGCCGCTACCGCACTGCGTACCACCGGGGGCCTACGTGTCAATAAACCGAGAGGCTAAAGATAAGATAAGATAAAGCTTTATGAATCCCCGGAGGGAAATTCACGGCGGCGTCACAGCGAGCAGCCGCCACCGCAATGAGAAGTTCCACAGGACCCACACGAGGAGCACAGGGAAGAGCACAGCACCGAACCGATACGATAATAATACAAATACAAACGACAAAACTAATAATAAAGATAACGTCACGACACTGAGAAGATGGCTCTAGATATCTGCATCGGGTCTCTGACTGAGTCAATGTGCATTATATACATATTAGGCTATGCACAAACTGTCAATCTGTCTATCATTAAATATTGATATCAATCAATAGTCTCAGTCTATCCATTAGATATAAATGTACATATATATGAATCTGAATGAATATATGAATCAGAATCAGAATGAGAAGCAGCTTTATTGCCTTAGTTTTTGCAAACAAGGAATGTGCTTTTGTGCAATTGGTGCTGAACATTAAACATTAAACAGAGAATAATAATATAGAACTTCAATGAATGAATGAATGAATGAATATGCAAGTCTGTGTGTGAGTGCGCCAGCAGCAGAGTCCATGCGGGATTCCGTGGGCAACCCTGTAGATGAGAGTTTTTGGGTTTCCTCGGCTCGGTTGGGGGAGGAGTTTAACTTGGTAAGGGGGGGGGGGGAACCGTGGCATGGTGCTGCTTCCCCCGGTGTAATTAAGGCAGAGGTACGAGGGGGGGTGGGGAGTAATGGTGGGATCTACGCAGAGGAGCAGAACACCATAATCAGAGCCGGGCTGAGACAGCTCCTTCTGGGCTCTAAGCACCACTAATTGGCCCAATTACAAAGAAGAGGGAGGAGGAGGAGGAGGAGGAGGAAGAGGAGGAGGAGGAACTTGTGTGTGTGTGTGTGTGTGGTGTGTGTTGTGTGTGTGTGTGTGTGTGTGTGTGTGTGTGTGTGTGTGTGTGTGTGTGTGTGTGCGCGCGCATGTATGCATGAGTCAGTACTTCTCGATCGAGGCAATGTCTCGAGTTTCTCACACACATTTGCACGAACGCACACACACACACACACACGTATATATGAATATGACGCACGACAACATCGTGCGGTAATTGACGCTGGTTTGCATTTCATAGAATTTCATTGTGAATATGATTCAAGCAGATGACGGCGATATCAATATTGTGAAAATTTAGCCTTAAACAGTTTGTGAAACAGTTGGAAAGCTGTTTATTCAATTCCACCACCTAACACCTAACACCTAACACCTAACCACACACACATGCACCACACCACACACACACACACCACACAGACAGACACAACACACACACACAGATAAAACCCCAGCCCCAGAATCACATTCTTGGCATACCACGCTGCTCTGAGACGAGAGCGTCTGGTCAGGCCGTCTGTCTCTAACCAAACACACACACACCACACACATCACACACACACCACTCTCTTCTCTCTCTCCAGCGCTATGCAAGTCATTCGTTCGGTTGAATAATTTTCCGGGTGAAAAGTGAGTGAATCAAATTCAGTCGGCGATGCATGAAAACACCCCGGGATGTGTTCAGAAGCAGATAGACAACTAATGACACACACAGACGCACACACACAGACACACACACACACACACACACACACACACACACACACACCAGACCCACCGCACCACACAAACACGTTTTCCATTGTTTCTATGTGGGGTGTCTCTGTGTTCTCTTCACAGATCAGATTATCTTTCACTATCAGTCCCCTTTCTCCCAGACTAATGCTGTAAGAGGTCAGAGGTCACAGCGCTGTTGTCCAGCTACGGCTAGGGTCTGCAATGAACAACCTTACATGGAACCCAAGCACCCAAGCACCCGATGTCGATGTACACAACCGCTTGAAAATGCGAAATCTACTAAACCACTGCAACTCGTTGGTCTGAGTCTTCCACTTGCTTACTGGGAACTGAGCAGATTTGTCATCACCTTTCAGGTCCCGACAATAACTGTAAACCAAAAGCAAAGACTCATGTGGCGCATAACGTAATGTAACCACGCAGAACTGTGACTCCGTTCGTGAGCAATGTGGAAAGCAGACACGCACACCACCCTTGTGTGTGTGTGTTTTGTGTGTGTGTGTGTGTGTGTTGTGTGTGTGTGTGTGTGTGTGTGTGTGCTGTGTGTGTGTGTGTGTGTGTGTGTGTGTGAGGGAGGATGTCAATGCCTGCAGCTGGATGCCTGAATCATCCACAGGGGCATAAAAAGGCAGCTGCATCTAACTGAAGTGGATACACGTATGATGTTGTTGGAACTGAAACCATTAACCTGGCTTGATACGGTCGGGGGGGAGGGGGCGGGGGGAGAGAGAGAGAGAGAGAGAGAAGAGAGGAGAGAGAGAACAGAACAGAGGACGGGGGAGATGAGAAGGGAGAAGGAGGAAGACAGAGACAACAGAGGAGACGGGCGGATAGGGGAAGGGGGAGAGAGGACAGAGGCAGAGACAAAAGTCTAGAGACAGAGAAGAGACAGTGAGAGGGAGACGATGGGGAGAGAGGGGCAGAGGGAGGGGAAGGAGAGAGAGAGAGAGAGAAGACGAGAGACAAAGCAGACGACAAGACATCGAACGAAACGGGGATGAGAGAGAGGAGAGAGAGAACGGAGAGAGACATAAAAGTTAGAGAAGAGAAAGAGACATAGCGTAGGAGCAAGAGAGGGAGACAGAGGGGAGGAGGGAGCGAGAGAGATAAGAGAGAGAGAGAAAGAGGGGGAGAAAGAGAGAGAAGAGAGAAGGGAGGGGGAGAAGAGACTCGGGCCTTTTATTTCTGTTCTGAATAAATCGGATCGGTTCCAGGGAAAAATGACAGAGCGGAGAAATTATAAGCGATGAAGAATCGTTGGTTTCATGGATGCCGTTTTCCAAAAATCAATCAAATCGAAATGTGCATTTTGATCACGATCAATGTGAATAAACCAAAATAAACAGCCAGCCCACAAGTTTGCGGAAAATGCACTCTTGCAATCTTGCAATCTCCAACAACACGCCTTCCATCACGATTGGTAAATAAAAACCAAATCAATATTTGTTCTAACTTCAATATTCCATTATTGGTTATTCTCCTGTGTCAATTCCCAACGGAATTCGTGGAGACTGACATGCATACGGACCGACAATCCTTCAGGGACTGACACTGTATCAAGAACCGGCCTATCAGAGACGAACCTGTATCAGAACCCGGCCTATCAGAGGAACTGACCTGTATCAGAACCGGCCTATCAAGACTGACGTATCAGAAACGCCTTCAGAGACTGACCTGTAATCAAACGGCCTATCAGAGACTGAACTGTAATCAGATGACCGGCCTATCAGGGAACTGACCTGCAACCCAGGACTGACCCGGCCTATCAGGAGAGGGGCCTCCCAGCGTTTGCATTTCCTGCGGACATAAGCCCGGGCAGAACATCTTCAATTGGCTCCGGTGGCGTTTAGCAGAACTTGAAGGCAAGCAGCCCCTGTGAACTATTCAGGTTCAGATTTTGCGTGGACAAAGAATAAGCTTCTGTGAAATTGAAAGGGACGGGCCTGGGAATATGAAAATGGCTACGTGGAGGTAACAGGGGCAGGTGCTTTGAGCAGAAGGCCAGGGCCGCTAGGAATGTAACCACAACAACAAGTCACCACACCCCACACAACACACAACAAAAGGCAAGTTTGACAATCATCAAGGACTGGACCTTGTGATTGTCCATTTGTACCAAAGACCACTATTCCACGCATGTAACCACGTAGCCAGAATGTGCAGTATATGTTTAATCTCTCCATTCTC
>PIJE02003023.1:0-30582 GCA_002895965.2 Coryphaenoides rupestris | reverse complement strand
GGGGGGGGTGGAAAGTAACTTAAGAACATGTACTCGAGTAAATTTACCAGAGTAAAGATAAGATAAGACAAGATAAAACTTTATTAATCCCGAGGAAAATTATTGTGCCAGAGGTTGCATAGCAATAGAATAATATAGAGAAATAGAATAATACAAATAAAACAACAATGTACAAATTTACAGTGAGTCTAAGCCTCAAGAGAAATATAAATATATCGGTAATTTATAATTCTACTCTACTCTATCTCAGTGGAGATCTCTATATCTCCACTGCGTCTATCTGACAGCTTTAGTTACCAGTTACTTTGCGGATTAAATTTACTTCTTTTTACAGATTACAGTTTTTTGTTTATTGTGTGTTTTATTTAGTATCCGTGTCTATAGGATGGAAAATGAGATGCCGCGTCTCACAAGGGGCTATCCTGCCAATAAACTCAAATTTCAAAATCTATAATCAAATAAAAATCGAATCAATGAATAAATCATGACATTATTACAGTATATCAATAAGGCTTTAGTGCTTCACGCTTACCGGCTGCAACATTAAACACATGAATCCGTCACACACACACACACACACACACACACACACACACACACACACACACACACACAACACACACACACACACACACACACACACACACCTACTGTACTTGCACCCATGCATGCATGTTTTAGACACGATGGCGTCTCTCTTTGATTTGATCAAGAGATGGTTCCTGTTGCATTCTTCTTTTAATTGGCCTCTCTCTCTCTCTCTCTCTCTCTCTCTCTCTCTCTCTCTCTCTCTCTCTCTCTCCTGCTCCTCATCTCTCCCCTTCTCCTCTCTCTCTCTCTCTCTCTCTCTCTCTCTCTCTCTCTCTCTCTCTCCTCTCTCCTCTCTCCTCTCTCTCTCTCTCTCTCTCCTCTCTCTCTCCTCTCTCTCTCTCTCTCCCTGCCTCCCTCTCTCTCTCCCTCTCTCTCTCCCTCTCTCTCTCTCCCCCCTCTTCTCTCTCCCCTCTCTCCCTCTCCCTCTCTCCCTTTCTCCCTCCCTCCCTCTCTCTCTTCTCCTCTCTCTCTCTCTCTCTCTCTCTCTCTCTCTCTCTCTCTCCCTCTCTCTCTCTCTCCTTCTCTCGTCTCTCGCTCTCCCTCCCTCCCCTCTCTCCTCCTCTCTCTGTCTTTCCTGCTCCTCTCTCTCTCTCTCTCTCTCTCTCTCTCTCTCTCTCTCTCTCTCTCTCTCTCTCTCTCTCTCTCTCTCTCTCTCTCTCTCCCTCTCCCAGGCCATGTGTCAGAAGGAGGACATGGAGGAGCGCATCGTGACCCTGGAGAAGCGCTACCTCAGCGCCCAGCGGGAGTCCACCTCGCTGCACGACATCAGCGACAAGCTGGAGAACGAGCTGGCCAATAAGGAGGCCTTCCTCAGACAGGTGCGTGGCAGGCCCCGCCCACTCCAAACCCTCAGCCAATCGGTGGCTCCCAACCTTTTTTTTTCCTTTTCTTTCCCTTTTTCTTTTATTTTCCTTTGCCTTTTTTTTTTTTGTAGTTATTTGACCAAATTACAACTGAATTCAAACTGAAAATCGATAGAAATATCGATATATAGTGAACTTTGACTGAAATCGACCTGCGATATTGTGTGTGTGTGTGTGTGTGTTGTGTGCGTGTGTGTGTGCGTGTGTGTGCGTGTGTTGTGTGTGTGTGTGTGTGTGTGCGCGCCTGCGCAGATGGAGGAGAAGAACCGGCAGCTACAGGAGCGTCTGGAGCTGGCCGAGCAGAAGCTGCAGCAGACCATGAGGAAGGCGGAGACTCTGCCCGAGGTGGAGGCGGAGCTAGCCCAGAGGATCGCCGCCCTCACCAAGGTACGCAGACAGACGGACAGACACACAGACACACAGACAGGCGGACAGTCACACAGACAGGCAGGCAGACAGTCAGACAGGTAGGCCAGCAGACAGGTAGACAGACAGACAGACAGACAGACAGACAGACAGACAGACAGTTGGAAAGAGAGTCAGACAGACGGTCGGACAGTCAGACAGACACAGAGAGAGAGAGACCCAGACACATAGAAAAAAAAGACACAGACACAGACAGACAGACACACAGGCAGACAGACAGTCAGCCAGACACAGACATAGAGAGAGAGACCCAGACACATAGATAGAAAGACACAGACAGACAGACACACACACAGAGGCAGATACAGACACACACAGACACACACAGACACACAGACACACACACACACACAGACAGACAGACACACAGACACAGACAGACACAGACAGACAGACAGACCATTGTCACGTTCCTGTGTCATGTGCACATTATCTGAACAATGAGCAGCATTGTCACTCACGGCAACTAAATATTTGAATTCCAGGCATCGAAATCAGACTTTTAAAAACTTTCGTATATTTCTGAACGTTTGGGTGGCTGTTGTTTCTAACTGGGCTGGGATCCAGGCCCACCGGGGGTCGGGGGTCAGGGGTCAGTGGGGTGGGGGGGCGGGGTACTGTTGCATGGCTGGTTTCAGCTCCTCCTCTCTCACCCGGTCCTGGTGGTCTGCTCTATCTTTGGGTGTGGGGGATCGAGGCTTCCTGGCTTTCTCTCTCTCTCTCTCTCTCTCTCTCTCTCTCTCTCTCCCATTCATACTCTCTCGCTTTCTTTCCCTCTCTGGCTGTCAACTCCCGCACTGGTCACGGCTCGTCCTCGTCCTCCTCCTCCCCCCTCCGTCCTCACTGCCACCTCCCTCTCCTCTCTCTCTCCTCCCCCATCTCCCTCTCCTCTCTCTCTACTCCCCCACCTCCCTCTCCTCTCTCTCTCCTCCCCCACCTCCCTCCTCTCCGCAGGCGGAGGAGCGCCACGGGAGCATCGAGGAGCGCATGCGGCACCTGGAGGGGCAGCTGGAGGAGAAGAACCAGGAGCTGCTCAGGGTGGGTTCTCCCCTCGCTAACGCTAACGCTAACGCTATGCTAAACTAAACCAAACCTGTGCTTAAACCGACGCTAAGCTAACACCGTGCTAAGCTAAAGCCGGGCAACGCTCAGCTCGGGCTCCGCTGATCTTCGTGTTCCGCCACGCTAAATCTATGGCTGGAGACTAATGCTGTGTTGTGATGGCCGTGTTTACGTTGTTTGATTGCCCCGCGTTCTATCGATTCGGCAGACACTAATTATTAACTTGCCAATTTACCATCAGCTGTGAGTGTAAATTGTCACGTGACTACCCTCTGGTGACGTCACAAGTGGGAGAGAGATATACAGGATATGATGGACAGACAAAGCTTAGCAGTTGGTACAGTCCCACCGGGGTAGGCTGGTGGGCGGAGCTGTCCGGCGTACACACAGTATCTGAGTTGGACACTCCCACTGTATGTCACCTGTGATGTCACTTGTGATGTCACTGCCCACCACCACCAGGCGCGGCAGCGGGAGAAGATGAACGAGGAGCACAACAAGCGTCTGTCGGACACGGTGGACCGCCTGCTGAGCGAGTCCAACGAGCGGCTGCAGCTGCACCTGAAGGAACGCATGGCCGCCCTGGAGGAGAAGGTCAGCGGGTCACATGACCAACCACGCGGGAGGGGCGGGGGGGCTGGGGGCGGGCCAATGGTGGAAAGTACATAACTTAAGAACATGTACTCGAGTAAATTTACCAGAGTAAAGATAAGGTAAGACAAGATAAAACTTTATTAATCCCGAAGAATATTCTTGTGCCAGAGGTTGCATAGCAATAGAATAATATAGAGAAATAGAATAATACAAATAAAATAACAAATGTACAAATTTACAGTGAGTCTAAGCCTCAAGAGAAATATAAAAATATCAGTAAGATATTCAGTCAGCAATGCACAAATTTGAAGTACTTGCACTTTACGTGAGTATTTCTATTTTCGGCGGCTTTATAATTCTACTACTACTACATCTCAGGGGCAAATATTGTACTTCTTTGTACTCCACTGTGTCTATCTGACAGCTTTGTCTATAGGATGGAAAATGAGACGCTTCGTCTCACAAGGGGCTATCCTGCCAATAAACTACAAATTCAAAATCTATAATCAAATAAAAATCGAATCAATGAATAAATCATGACATTATTACAGTATATCAATAAGGCTTTAGTGCTTCACGCTTACCGGCTGCAACATTAAACACATGAATCCGTCTATTTTGCTCAGAACCTGTTGATCCAGGACTCTGAAGGCTACCGGAAACAGTACGAGGACTCGATACACGAAAAAGTACGTCCGTTATAATTATTATTATTATTATTATTATTATTATTACTCATCTGTGTGATGCGTCCTCAAGCAAGGCCCGTTTCTTACCGCTTGTTCCCGACTTCCTTCCTGTTTCCTACTTCCTCTTTCCTACTTCCTGTTTCCTGCCCCTTGACCTTACCTGTCCATCTCCTGTAGACACACCTGGCGGAGGAGATCGACAAGCTCCGAGGGGAGCTGGACCAGTTCAGGATGAGGGCCAGCTCCCTCACCGACCCCACCCTGTCCCGGTGGGTTTGGTCACATGGCAATTGATTGATATTGATATTATATCCGTTATTGTGATGTTGTGATCAGATATCGTCTTCGATTTGTTTGTCATAATCGTCACGTGGCCCAAGTGTCGTCTTTTCCTGGTTTTAAAGGCTGCATTGTAGTAAAGTGAATGTGTGTCTGTGTGTCTGTCTGTGTGTGTGTGTGTCTGTGTGTGTGTCTGTGTGTCTGTCTGTGTGTGTCTGTGTGTGCGTCTGTGTGTCTGTCTGTGTGTGTGTGTCTGTGTGTGTGTGTGCCTGTGGGTCTGTGTGTCTGCCTGTCGGTCTGTGTGTCTGCCTGCCTGTCTGTGTGTCTGTCTGTCTGTTGTGTCTGTCTGTCTGTGTGTCTGTTCTGTCTGTGTGTCTGTGTGTGTCTGTGTGTGTTGTCTGTCTGTCTGTGTGTCTGTCTGTGTGTCTGTGTGTGCGTCTGTGTGTCTGTCTGTGTGTGGTGTGTCTGTGTGTGTGTCTGTGTGTCTGCCTGTCTGTGCGTCTGTGTGTCTGTCTGTGTGTGTCTGTGTGTGTCTGTGTGTGTGTGTGTGTGCCTGTCGGTCTGTGTGTCTGCCTGTCTGTGCATCTGTGTGTCTGTCTGTATGTGTGTGTCTGTCTGTCTGTGTGTCTGTCTGTCTGTGTGCCCGTGTGTGTGCCTGTGTGTGCACATGTGTGTGTGTCTGTCTGTGTGTGTGTGTGTGTGCACGTGTGTGTGTGTGTGTGTGTGTGTGTGTGTGTGCGCAGGTCTCACCTGGACACGTCGGGGGAGCTGCGCTCTCGCTGGGCTCGCTGGCGGAGACCCAGTCGGACCACTACCGCTCGGCCAAGGTCATCCGGCGACCCCGGAGAGGTCGGGTGGGCCTGAGGGAGTCCAAGGTCAGACCGGCCCTGCCATGTCCTCTCTAACTCTCTCTCTCTCTCTCTCGTCTCCTCTCTGTCTCTCTCCCTCTGTCTGTCTGTCTGTCTGTCTCTCTGTCTCTCTCTGTCCTCTCTCTGTCAGTTCTTCTTCTGTCGTGTAAACACATCTATTTCCTGTGTTATCTTTCCTGTGATTGGTCCATCGACAAGGAAATCTTAAGCGTATGATTAATCCCTTTCAAACTAGACGGTACAAAAGACTAATCCATTGTGTCTAGCCTGTTGTTGAAAGGAGCTCTTTGACTAACCGCCACATCTATTCCCTGTCTTCCCGATTCTGTGATTGGTCCGTCGTCAATGAAACGCAAAAGTAAACTTTATTAATCCCTGAAGGCGGAACCCGAGAGAACAAAAGACGGATCCATTGTGTCTCGCCTGTTGTGAAAGGAGCTCTTCAACTATTGTCCACTGATGCCGAAAGGGCTGTGGACAAAATACAACTTCAGAACCAAACCCTGTCTCTCTGTCTCTCTGTCTCTCTGTCTCTATCTGTCTCTCTGTCTCTATCTGTCTCTGTCTCTCTGTCTCTGTCTCTATCTGTCTTTGTCTGACTCTCTCGGTCTCTGTCTCTGTCTCTGTCGCTCGGTCTCTATCTGTCTCTGTCTCTGTCTGTCTCCGTCTGTCTCTGTCTCTATCTGTCTTTGTCTGACTCTCTCGGTCTCTATCTGTCTCTGTCTCTGTCGCTCGGTCTCTATCTGTCTCTGTCTCTGTCTCTCGGTCTCTATCTGTCTCCCTGTCTCTCTGTCTCCATCTGTCTCTGTCTCTATCTGTCTTTGTCTGACTCTCTCGGTCTCTATCTGTCTCTGTCTCTGTCTGTCTCCGTCTGTCTCTGTCTCTATCTGTCTTTGTCTGACTCTCTCGGTCTCTATCTGTCTCTGTCTCTGTCTGTCGCCGTCTGTCTCTGTCTTTGTCTCTCGGTCTCTGTCTCTCTCTTTCTCTGTCTTTCTCTCTCTCTCTCTGTCTCTCTCTATCTCTCTCTCTGTCTCTCTGTCTCTCTGTCTCTCTGTCTCTGTCTCTATCTGTCTTTGTCTGACTCTCTCGGTCTCTATCTGTCTCTGTCTGTCTGTCTCTGTCGGTCTCTCTCTGTCTCTCTGTCTCTCTCTCTCTCTCGGTCTCTCTCTGTCTCTCTCTGTCTCTCTCTCTCTCTCTCTCTGTCTCTCTCTCTCTCCAGGCCAAGTCCCTGGGGGAGCAGGAGTGGCGTTCCCAGCAGCTGGGCGTGCTGGGGGGCGGCGGGTGGCGGCGGCGGCGGCGGCGGCCACGCGTTCGAGAGCGACACGGAGCTGTCGGACATGGACGAGGACGACCGCGAGACGCTCTTCAGCTCCATGGACCTGCTGTCGCCCGGCGGACACTCGGACGCGCAGACGCTCGCCATGATGCTCCAGGAGCAGCTGGACGCCATCAACAAGGAGATACGGTGCGCTGGGCCCCCTCCCCCCCTCTAGGCTACGCTGGGTACCGCTAGGTAGTTAGCTGGTAGGTAGCTGGTAGCTAGGGGGACGGTGGACGTGTGGATGGGAGTGTATATGGTGCGTTAGGCTAGCTAGGTGGAGATACCGTCCGACAGAGAGGTGGAGATACCGTCCGACGGCTATGCTAACTGCAGAATGAAAGAATTCAACTCATAGCGTTCGGTACCCTGGGTATTGGTAGCTAATTACCATGGTAAAGCCCGGCTACGCTTACTTTGAGGCTTTTTCTTTCTCCCTTCCGGCTCTGTAATTATTCCGCTCTTCGGAGTATCTGTCCTTTTGAATCTTATCAAAGCCCGTCTGCGAACGCCACAGAACGAATTCACTCAGAACTCATTTAGCATCCCCTTTTCGTTGTGATTGCGCCACAGAGTTCCCAGGGAAACTATTTATCAGATCTGAGCCGGTCCGAGTCGATAGAGGCGCTCGGAGAGGTTTCGGTCGTGTGATTAAAGGAGACTGGCGCGCATCCCATTGATCCCGTCGATTGATGGTGGTGAAGGGCGACGTGAAAAGAAAGCATGAAACTTGAAACTTGAAAATATGACTCCTCCCACTCCACCCCATCGACCCCACCCTCCAACCCCACCCGTCACACATCCAAACTGCCCCAATCCACTCCAAAATCCCACCTAACCCCAACCACCACCGCCGCCGCCCTCCTCCAAACTCCACCTTCCCGTCGCCTCTCAACCCTTTTCGCCAACCTCTCGTCCTCTCCGATCCACAAACCCCGCCCCCCTCCACCCCTCCACCCCTCCACCCCTCCACCCACCAGGCTGATCCAGGAGGAGAAGGAGTCGACGGAGCTGCGGGCGGAGGAGATCGAGAACCGCGTGGCGAGCGTCAGCCTGGAGGGCCTCAACCTGGCGCGCATGCACCACCCGCACCACCACCACCACCACCATCAGGGCGGCGGCGGCGGCGGCGGCGCCTGCATCACGGCCTCCGCCACCGCCTCGTCGCTGGCCTCGTCCTCGCCGCCCAGCGGACACTCCACGCCCAAGCTGGACCCCCGCAGCCCCGGGCACGACATGGAACGCATGGGGGTCATGACCCTGGTGAGAACTTTGCTTTGTACCCCAATTATTGAGCAATTATTGGGCGCTTACTGATGATGTCACCGTGTTTTAACCTCTGGAACTGGTGTATTGACGTGGGATTTGGACGTCTTCCGTCCTCTCCTTCTGCTCTGTCTCTGTCTCTGTCTCTGCAGCCCAGCGACCTACGAAAGCACAGGAGAAAGGTACGACAGCTACGACTCACACGACGACTAAAAATACTACAGTACAGTTACTACTACAGTTATAAGATACTTTGGATACAAGCGTCCACGAAGGCACATACTGTATATTATTATATTTGTATCACAAGACACCGTTGTACGTTTTGGGCGCCCGTGATGGATCCGGCATGCTACCTATGCGGCACTGTTCGGATGCAGTTACCGCTTTTCGCCCATAGGTGTCGCCAAAGAACACGAACACTTTTAATATACGATATTACAACGCCACGGCACATTTTTCTTCTTCTTCTTCTTCTTCTTCTTCCCCCCCAGATCGCGGCGGTTGACGAGGACGGGCGCGAGGACAAGGCCACCATCAAGTGCGAGACGTCGCCGCCGTCCACGCCGCGCACCGTCCGCATGACGCACACGCTGCCGGCCTCGTCGCACAATGACGCGCGGGGGTGAGTCGCCACGGCGACAGCGACCGCTGCGGTTGTCGCGGACACCAGTATAAAAACAAAAAAGAAAAAATAAACAAAAGTAACCACAATACCAAAAACAAAACGAAAAAAAAAGAAAAAAATAAAATAAAAGAGTAAACGTAAACAACGCACAGCGTACACACACACAGCTCAAGCTAGAACATGCAACACAACACACACACAGACACACACACACACACTCAAGACACTCAAAGACACAGCACACTTGTACACACACTCAAGACACAGAATGCAGCACAGACACAGACACACACACACACACACACACACACACTCAAATAGACATGCACGCGTACACACACACACTCAAAGACACAGACACACACTCAAAGACACAGATGCACGCACACACACACACACACACACACACACACACACACACTCAAATAGACACAGACAGACAGACGAGAGGAACACACACAAATAGACACACACACACACACACACACAAATAACCCCCCCCACCCCCCCCCATGATGCTGAGTGAGTGTGTGTGTGTGTGTGTGTGTGTCTTCTCTGTGCCCCCCCCCCCCCCACCCAGCACGGCGGTGGGCTCCCTGGAGGTGGAGGCCAGCACCCTGAGCAGCGTGGCCAGCAGTCAGGACTCGCTGCACAAGCAGCCCAAGAAGAAGGGCATCAAGTCGTCCATCGGCCGCCTCTTCGGCAAGAAGGAGAAGGGGAGGCTGGCGCACCTGGCCCACCGGCACGCCATGGTGGACCCCCACGGTGGGGACCCCCCGCTGCGCCGGCGCCGCCGGGTGCTAGTTAGCGCCGGCCAGCGTCACCGTTTTTGCTCGCGTTAGCGACGGTGCCAGCTGCTAACACGAGCTAGTTAGCGAGCTAGTTAGCGAGCTAGTTAGCGAGCTAGTTAGCGAGCTAGTTAGCGAGCTAGTTAGCGAGCTAGTTAGCGAGCTAGTTAGCGAGCTAGTTAGCGAGCTAGTTAGCGAGCTATACGGTAGTGTAGAATAGGGCCTGGTTCTAGCATAGCATAGCATAGAATAGAATAGAACAGAATGGTTCTAGAATAGAATTGGTTTCAGTAGAATACAGTATAATGGAAGAGGAGATGGTTCTACAAAATGATAATACAACAAAATAAATGAGAGGAGAATACAATATAATAGATGGTTCCAGAATATAATAAAGGAGTAAAGGAGTAGAATACAATATAATGCAACAGGACATGGTTCTAGAATATATTAATAATAATAATAATAACAATAATAATTTATTTGTATAGCACCTTTCATACATAAAGTGCAGCTCAAGTGCTTTACATTATGCCATTAAAATACAACACGCATTAAAACAACACAAACCGAATGAAAAGATCAATAAAAAGGCAGCGTAAAGAGTAAAGGTAGTAAAAATGGTCGTAGAAAACGATAAACACACGTGCTACATTATTAATAATACAATGAATAATACAACGGAGTATAGTTGCGTGGAGTACAACCTGAGGGGATCGGATTCTTCCTCCGGTTAGCGTGGCTGGTTGGCGCCACACCGCTAACCCCCCCCCCCCCCCCCCTCTTCCCCGTCTCGCAGCGCCGGTGATCGACCCGGACATGGTGGGCCAGGACATGGGCGTGGGCAAGCTGGGCACGCAGGCGGAGAAAGACCGGAGGCTGAAGAAAAAGTACGGCTTTCCGCACCCGAACACACACACACACACACACGACACGACACACGCACACACACACACACACACAACTACCGGTACACGAGATGTACGTTTCAGTGTCGCTGCTAAATCGATCGATGATTTTCACACCCGGACAGCGCAGTGTTGTTGAGTCCCCATCCGATAACCCCGCCCCCCCCCCGGGTGTCTCTGTAGCCCGAGCGAGATGTCCCCCGTCTGCTCCTGAATGAGCGTCTTAAAAGCGTCTTAAAGCCGTTTAACGCGCACCTTACGGCCGCCTCGAGTCGCCCGCGTATGCCGCGGTCCTTATGAGCCGAACGATACGAAATGAATAGTTTTTCATATCGCAGTTGAGAACACGTCTGTGCTCTGTTGACGTCGCCATGGTTACACGTCAGGCGCAGACGGGCACGACTCTCGAAGTGGTTCAACTCGACCCCCCCGAACCCGCAATGACGTGCGATAGCGCGCAGCTGCCGGCCAATCGGAAAGGAGTATTCTCCCGCCGGATTGCGGTATAAGCTGCTATAACCGGCCGAATAATGTCTTACAGTCACGTATCTCGAGCGAGACTTGAACAAGGAAAGGAAGCAAGGAAGGAAACTTTCAACGAATCCTGCTCACGATTCTAAATCGCCGAACCCCGATCACTATTTAGCAGCGGCCCGCATCTCTCTATTTCGCCAGGGTCCTGACTCCGGATCACTATCGAGCGCCCCCCCCCCCTCCAAGATCAGGCCCGTGTAGTATATTTCGGTGGACGGAGCCAAAATCAAGTCGATTGATCGCTTGCGCTCCGGGGATCGATTGATCGTTGCCGCTAGGAGCATGTACTGTGTGTGTGTGTGTATGTACAGTACTGTATATACATACACACAGCCGTCCCGCTCAACACCCTTCATATCGCACGCAGGAACTCTCACTGACAAGCGAAACCGTCTACGAAGCAGGAATGTGTGTGTGTGTGTATGTGTAATGTGTTGGGTGTGTGTGTGTGTGTGTGTGTGTGTGTGTGTGTATGCGCATGTTGTGTGTTTTTCTTTATTTTAATTTCTATCGTTTCGTTTTTTTTTTATATACATCTGCCTTGTCTCTGAGCCAAATCCTGAATGTCATTTGGCGTCAAATGTGCACAACTGAGTTATCATGACGAGACGACCTAACTTGGGGACCGTGGGGGCGGGGCGGGGCTGGGCGTTGGGGGGCGGGGCTTGGGGGGTATGGTTGTGGTGGTTGGTGCTGCTGGTGGTGGTGGTGGTGGTGAAACCTGTCGTTTCTGTTGCACTGAACCCCTCTGGATGTGAGGAGGATGCATCTTGATGCCCCCTTCCCCCCCCCCTCAAGTCTTGCATGCCATCGCCATGACGCCTGTGCCACACACACACACACACACACACACACACACGTTTTTAACCTGCATTCCAGCTAACGGCTAACTGCATCGCTATCAGAAGAGGCGATGATGGTTCACGGTTCATGTGTCTTCTTGTCTGTCGATCGATCTGTTGATCTGTTGATCTGTTGATTGATCGAGGTGTGTGTGTGTCTGTGGGGGGGGGGCGGGGTTAGTGTCTGTTTATCTCTCGGAGCACATTTGAAAAATCTGTTGTGTGTGTGTGTGTGTGTGTGTGGGGGGGGGGAGAGAATGCCGGAATGACGTTTGCATTTCGCATCTCCTCTCTCTCCTCTCTCTCTCTCTCTCTCTCTCTATCTTCTGAACTTCTGGGCTGCACGACCTGCGGTCACGGCAACCGTGGGGCCGGCTGACTTGCGTCTTGTTGTTGTTGTCTGTCTTGCTGTTGTTGCTGTTGTTGTTGTCGTTGTCGTGCACCAGGAATGTCCAGCCGAGTCCCAGAGTGTGACCATCGGCGCACACGTGTGTAAGCAAGACGCATGTGATTGTGTCCGTGTGTGTGTGTGTGTGTGTGTGTGTGTGTGTGTGTGTGTGTGTGTGTGTGTGTGTGCCTGCATTCAACTTTTTGGGGGTTTTAGAGTCCGATCGGAAACTGCTGTTAACTCATTAACATTTGTGTATTTTTGTCTCCTGTGGATCTCTCTCTCTCTCTCTCTCTCTCTCTCTCTCTCTCTCTCTCTCCCTCTATCTATTTTTTTCTCTCTCTCTCTCCTCCCTCTCTCCTCCCTTCCCTTCCCTTCCCTCTCTCCCTTCTCTCCCTCTCTCCCCCTCTCTCCCACTCTCTCCCTCTCTCCCCCTCTCTCCCTCCTCATCCTCTGACTCTCTCACAAAGCGGGTAAGTGGCGAGGCCGCGCAGTAACCTGAACCTCCCTCCTCCCCCCCGCCCCTCCCCCCCCCCCGGATATGTCCATCGTCTCCCGTGTGTCCGTCTGTCCCTCCCTCTCTCTCTCTCTCTCTCTTGTCCGTCTGTCCCTCTCTCTGCCATCCTGCCCCCTCCCCCCCCCCACCAGGAGAAAAGACTGCCAAATGCCAAGGCTATGCCACCGTCCCTCCGTCTGTCCAAACTCCTCCCTCCTGTCTCTCTGTCTGTCCAAACTCCTCCCTCCTGTCTCTCTGTCTGTCCAAACTCTGTCTCTCTGTCTCTCTGCCTGTCTATTTGTCCCAATCTCTTCCCTCTGTCTCTATGTCTGTCTGTCCAATCTCTTCCTTTCTGTCTCTCTGTCTGGCTCTGTCCAATCTCCTGTCCTTCTGTGTCTACCTGTTGGTCTCTCTCTCTCTCACTCAATCTGCCCTTCTCTGTCTCTGTCACTCTGTCTCTTTCCTTTCCTCTTACCTCTTATTTATCTCTCTCTGTGTCTCTCACCCTCTCTCTACCACTCTCCCTCAGTCACTATCTCTGTCTCTCCTCTCTCTCTCTCTCTCTCTCTGCTCGGTGGCTGTCGGTGACACTTCATTTGCTTTCTTTCCCGTCATCGACCATGTTAAGCCCCGCCCCAGTCCTGCCCTCTGGCCCCTGGCCCCTGGCCCCTCCCCCCCTTGCAGCTGGACCAATGGGGCTGGACTGAGAATGACTGGGGGCCGCCGATTTACACCTGCAACGTTCTTCCTCCTCCTCCTCCTCCTCCTCCTCCTCCTCGTCTGTATACATCTGTCTCTCTGTCTCTCGTTCTCTCTCTCTCTCTCTCTTTATGTGTGTGATGTAACCAGCGGTGGTCGCCTGGTTACGGGGAATGTACATCCTCGTGCCGTTTGTCCGATCTTGTATGATTTCTGTCATAACATTTCTTTTCCACGATCTCGCGATCGAACCCGCCTCCTCCTCCTCCTCCTCCTCCTCTTCGTCCTCCTCCTCCTCCTCCCATCTCCTCTTCCAGCTTCATGTTTAACGGAGGTGCATTCCCTACGTCGCTAGCTCAAGCTGAACTTGAGAACGCCTCTACTATCTGTGTTGTTGCCATGACGATGAATGTAAACTTTGATGTGTTTTAGTGTCTTTTTTTATTTTATTTTATTTTATTTTATTTTATTTTATTTTATTGTATTCATGATTTCTCATTGAAATATCGCCCGCGACGCAAAAAAGCGGCTCAGATGTTTGTGGCGTCTGCTCTGACTTTTAGGTCCAAAGACATGATCGCTACTCCAACCTCTCAATTAATCAATTAAGCATCTGAATTAAACTTCTCCAATCTTGAATCAGCCGGGCATATCAATATCCCAGCGAACCCTTTGCTGATCAATCAATCAATCAATCAATCGACACCCTTGAAAGCTTTCTGCTAACGTACTATAAGTCAGTCAGGCAATCCCTCCCAGCGACCCGATATGCAAATGAGGCGGCCCAAAGCAGGGCCCCCGAACCAGAGGTTGGGCAACCCTACTGCCCTCTGTATCTCCTCGCCCCTATGGCAACACCATGCCGCGCTCGGGAATGTTAACGTGTGTGTGTGTGTGTGTGTGTGTGTGTGTGTGTGTGCGTGCGCGTGTGTGTGTGTGTATACGTGTGCGACACACACGGGCGTGTAAACAGTCTTAAATAGTTTGTGTGTTTACTACCGGCTCCCACTTCCCACGGAGGCTGTTTATAGTCTAACAGAGTCTGACGGTTTATATTCCCCGCTCTCTCTCCCCGTGGTTAGGGCTCAGGCTGTTGATCATTCCTTTTTTTTATTATTATTATTATTATTCTGTTCTTTTCTCTCTCTTCTTCTTCTTCTTCTTCTTCTTCTTCTTCTTTCGTGTGTGCAATCTTTCAACGCGCTGACTAGGCGAACTCTGGACGCAGTGCTCATTAAGGCCGGGTCCCAACTGCGGTACTTACTAAGCAAATATACCGTATATACTATATACCCCCCCCCCCCCCCCCCCCCATCCCTGTGAGCTCTTACATTACACATTACACACCCCCCCCCCCCCCCACCACCACCTTACTCCAGTCACACACAAAAGGTGTCTGATTTAGCATTTCTGCTCCGGCCTCGATGACCCTTTTAAACGTGCACGGTTCTTGTGTCTAACTCTACTAATACTACTACTACTACTACTACTACTACTACTACTACTACTACTACTAGTATTACTGCAGTGCTGCAACCACACAGTAACACAGTACTGGCACGCTCTACACCGCTGTTAGTGAGTCCACGTCGACGGTGGTGGTCGCAGAATCGACCTTTTAGGGGTGTGTGTGTGTGTGTGTGTGTGTGTGTGTGTGCGTGTGTGTGTGTTCATAATAGAACACGCCTTTCCGACGAAGCTGTTGGGGTGCACAGGCTGGACACGTGCACACACACACACACATGCGTGCGCACACACACACACACACACACACACACACACACATCTCTTAGTCACACACCACACACACACACACACACATCTCGTAGTCACACACACACACACACACACACACACACACACACACACACACACACACACACACAGAGCAAAGATGCCCCGACCCACCCATGCACAATTTGGATCTGGAGTGGTTTTTAAACGGGTTATGTGGGGAATTGTAATGTTTGACAAATGTGTGTGTGTGTGTGTGTGTGTGTGTGTGTGTGTGTGTGTCACGTGCTGCTGTTTGGAACGTGTGTGTGCGTATGCTAATGAGGCGTTCCCCTGTCCCCGCCCCCCAGGCACGAGCTATTGGAGGAGGCGAGGAGGAAAGGCTTACCCTTCGCCCAATGGGACGGGCCCACGGTGGTCGCTTGGCTGGAGGTAGGAAGAATAAAATTGAAAAAAAAAAAAAAAGGTTCATTAAGCCCATATCTACACTTATAATTTACTGTCAAAATATGAATACTAGACTCAGATGTGTCACAGTACAGCCCCTTCAACACCTGCTAGTCGAATAGATGAAGATACTGATGAAGATACTTGCTCAGGTACAAGTACAGTGATGGTGGTTGTCATTATTGGTGATGCTGTGCTCCCCTCTGCTGGCCATCGGTTGTATTACACCAACCTCTCTGTGGTCACATGACCCTGTTGCACCTTTTACTATCCTGTGTGTCTGTCAATAAATAAACGAATACATTAATATTCTAGGACTACAGTCAATTCTATTTTATTTTATTTTATTTTTGACACTTTTGTGCACAATTTGCAACCAGTTTGTCCCGAGGACATTAAACCGTGCGGATTTAGTGTCCTCTGCTCACCTGTAAACATTTACAACAAAGTACGAGTAAATAATTGACAAACAACTACATCATTTATGACAAATAAACCCAGTAAATAAAAAGTGTACGGGGTTGTTTGTGAGATAAACGTACAAAAAAAGTACAAAAAATATACAACAAACGCCACAGTTGTCAGTGGTTCCTCAACGCAAAATTCAACTTCTAGTCACTTTGTGTGTTTGTTTGTGTTTGTTTGTTTATTTGTTTGTTTACTTGTTTGTTTACTTGTTTATTTGTTTGTTTCCTTGTTTGTTTATTTGTTTGTTTATTTGTTTGTTTCCTTGTTTACTTGTTTATTTATTTGTTTCCTTGTTTGTTTACTTGTTTGTTTCCTTGTTTGTTTCCTTGTTTGTTTACATGTGTGTTTACTTGTTTGTTTATTTCTTTGTTTCCTTGTTTGTTTATTTGTTTGTTTACTTGTTTGTTTATTTGTTTCCTTGTTTGTTTCTTTGTTTGTTTCCTTCTTGTTTACTTGTTTGTTTCCTTGTTTGTTTCCTTGTTTGTTTCCTTGTTTGTTTACATGTGTGTTTACTTGTTTGTTTACTTGTTTGTTTCCTTGTTTGTTTACTTGTTTGTTTCCTTGTTTGTTTCCTTGTTTGTTTACATGTGTGTTTACTTGTTTGTTTCCTTGTTTGTTACTTGTTTGTTTCCTTGTTTGTTTCCTTGTTTGTTTACATGTGTGTTTACATGTGTGTTTACTTGTTTGTTTACTTGTTTGTTTACTTGTTTGTTTCCTTGTTTGTTTACTTGTTTGTTTCCTTGTTTGTTTACTTGTTTGTTTACTTGTTTGTTTACTTGTTTGTTTCCTTGTTTGTTTACTTGTGTGTTTCCTTGTTTGTTTCCTTGTTTGTGTGTGTGTGTGTGTACAGCTGTGGCTGGGCATGCCGGCGTGGTACGTGGCCGCGTGCCGCGCCAACGTCAAGAGCGGCGCCATCATGTCGGCGCTGTCCGACACGGAGATCCAGCGGGAGATCGGCATCAGCAACCCGCTGCACCGCCTCAAGCTGCGGCTCGCCATCCAGGAGATGGTGTCGCTCACCAGCCCCTCGGCCCCGCCCACCTCCCGCACCGTGAGTCCCCTGGCCCCGCCCCTGGCCCCACCCTCACCATATATGGACATACATATCTATATATACTGTATATATATATCTCGGTCACAACGTACTACAGCCCTGATATCATATATTTCATATTTCACTGCATGTATTTCCATAGAATATACATACAGACACAAATACACACACATGCGTACACACACACACACACACACACACACACACACACACACACACACACACACACACACACAGTGTCTGTCAAGCATCCATTCCCGACATGTGAGCGTGATGTTCAGTGTGCTTTCATTTGGTGTCAGTGTGGGCGCCATGTAACCGTGTTTTGTTGTGATGCCAGTTGTCATGGCTACCACCGTGCGCGCACACACACACACACACACACACACACACACACACACGGTCAGTCCCTCTAAACCGTGTTGCAAATCTTCGATGGCAGCTTCCTGTTTGCGTAACCGTGACGACCACGACAGCCCGGGTGACAGACTTGCTCTCCCCATTGTCATCTGTCTCGTTGGAGAGATGACACACACACACACACACACACACACACACACACACACACACACACACACACACCCTACATTGTGTGAACAGCTCACCAGAATTCACACACACACACACACACACACACACATACACACACACACACACACACACACACACAGATGCAAACACACACACAGATGCAAACACACACACACACATGCAAACACACGCAATCACACTTTAACATCAGACAAATAAGACAGTAAATCAGAGTGGTGGGTTAATGAGGACGTTCTAGGCTGGGGGGGAGGGGGGTGGCAGTGGGGGAATTGAACCCACGACCTCCCGTCCTCCTAACTAAGGGGTTAGGAGGACTCCTTGATGGACAGTGTAGCAGCTTAGACACGGACTGGACCACAACCCAAAGGCCGACAACGACAACGACGACAACAAACGTACATATTGGCATTACTGCATGCAAGGCAGCAATGGCTCATGGGAAATGTAGTTTCCATACGACTACTGCGTCGCTGCATGTCGTGCATGACCAGACATACATGTGTAACCGCACGCATGTCCTGTCGTCCCGTGTTGTGTTGTGTGTTGTGTGTGTGTGTGTGTGTGTGTGTGTGTGTTCACGCCCCCCGCCGCCACCCCAAAGGCGGGTGGGTGGGTGGGGTTGGGCTGACTGTGACGCTGCGACGCTATTGGCTTACAGTGGTGTGGTGTTCTTCTTCTTCTTCTTCTAACACTGCTTGCCCCTCCCACCGGACCTCCGCCTCTACTACCACGACCAATCGCCGTCCTCCATCCCCCTTCGCGAACTCTGCCCCCCTTTCTCTCCTCCAACACCCTCCACACCCCCCCCACCCCCACCATCCTCCCTCTCTTCCCGCCCTGCGCGGCGCTGTGTAGCCGTCGGGCAACGTGTGGGTCACCCACGAGGAGATGGAGACCATGGCCGCTCCCTCCAAGACGGTCAGTCAGCGGCCTTTTCTTCTTCTGTCCTCGCCTTGTCCACTCGTCCTTGTCCCCTTGTCCCCTTGTCCACCACTCGACCCCTTGTCTCCTCGTGTCTCCTCCGTAACTCCCCTTGTACATTTCTGCCGCCCCCCCCCTTGTCGTTCACCTGTATGAGCTTGTATCCTTGTTCACTTGTCTCCTTGTTCCCTCATCTCCTTGTCCCCTCGTCTCCTTGTCGGCTAACCCTCCCGTCATCTGTCCCGTCTTTAACAAACGAGCGGTTAAAGGCGCAATTGAGCGTTTTTATTGGCGACAAATAAAAAGAATAAATGATGACACGTCCAGAATTGTGAGAAAGATGTGAAATAAAAGTGTTGCTTTTAAATCTTGCTTTTAAAAATGTCCGAAATTAATGTTTTAGTTTATCGCCGTGTAAAGACGTCTGTGTGCCTCGTTCCCGCCGGTTTTTGAGCAAACCTCCGGCACAAGAATCTCCTTCGGGATGTGGGAAGTTCTCTTGTCTTTATCCGATCTTATTTTTATCTTCCCTCTAATTTATCTGATTTCATCCTCTCTGCAGAAAAACCAGTCTGAAGAGGGGAGCTGGGCACAGGTACTGCAAACACTCTGAAACACTGAAGTACCAACGATAAACTCACACAGTGGCAAATACTATTATTATTATTAATGAACGATTAGAAATAATAGTGATTCATGACACGTGAGGGCCAACCACAACGTCCAACTCCTCATTTTCCCGTCTTCCCATCTCCGCGGTCTCCGTCTCTCGTCGTCGTTGCCGTGGGTGGCGGTCGTCGTGGCGACCGGGTGCCCAGACGCTGGCCTACGGCGACATGAACCACGAGTGGATCGGCAACGAGTGGCTGCCCAGCCTGGGCCTGCCGCAGTACCGCTCGTACTTCATGGAGTGTCTGGTGGACGCGCGCATGCTGGACCACCTGACCAAGAAGGACCTGCGCGTGCACCTCAAGATGGTGGACAGCTTCCACAGGTAACCCGCTAACGACACAAGGTGCATTGTGGGTATTGTAGCTCCATTGTGCGTATTGTATTAATGGAGGACCGTGGGAATTCCTTTCTTCTGTGTGTGTGTGTGTGTGTGTGTGTGTGTGTGCGCGTGTGTGTGTGACAGGACCAGTCTCCAGTACGGCATCATGGGCCTGAAGAAGCTGAACTACGACAGGAAGGAGCTGGAACGACGCCGCGAGCACAGCCAGCAGGAAACGCGCGGTACCACCCCGACTATAATATACGCGCACTACCACCCCGACTATAATATACGCGCACTACCACCCCGACTATAATATACGCGCACTACCACCCCGACTATAATATACGCGCACTACCACCCCGACTATAATATACGCGCACTACCACCCCGACTATAATATACGCGCACTACCACCCCGACTATAATATACCTGCACTACCACCCCGACTATAATATACACGCACTACCACCCCGACTATAATATACGTGCACTACCGCCCCGACTAGAATATACAGGCAGCATGCTTTACCACCCTGACTGTAATATACGTCCACACCTGCCCCCCCACCCAACCCCCAGATGTGCTGGTGTGGAGCAACGAGCGTGTGATGCGCTGGGTGCAGAGCATTGGTCTCCGTGACTACGCCAACATCCTGCTGGAGAGCGGCGTGCACGGCGCCCTGGTCGCCCTCGACGACAACTTCGACTACAGCAGCCTGGCGCTGCTGCTCCAGATACCCAACCAGAACACTCAGGTAACCGTGGCAACGGCCGCCACACAAAACACACGTGACTCAAGAGGATAGTGGATTTTATTCACATTGCTAAATATCTGGTACACCAATTAACAATAATCTCATCAATTTACCGCCTGAAAGGACTCTTATTATACCTCCAGGTGTGAGCGCGTGAGTCGCCCTTACAAGCGGTTTCAGAATCTCCGGTTTTTTACATCACAAGTGGGAGTGTCCACCCAGATGTATGCTGGATGGATCCGCCTACCAGCGTACCCAGTGGACTGTGGCAACTGGTATACAATCTAGGTGAACACTCCCACTTGTGTTGCCAAAAACCGGAGATGAAACCGGTTTCTCAAACCGCTTGGAATGGCTAATCACACTCACACCTGGTGGGGGAATGTCTCCTTTATACAAATACAAACGACGGGCTGAACAAACATGAGACAATCGGATTAATCGGGCACAGGAATGTACTAAAACCGACCCTAAACACACATATTGACTGCAAGGGTCTTTAATGCAGCTCTGTACAGTTCCCCGGGAAATGTCATAGGATGCAATGGTTTCAGTT
Organism: Coryphaenoides rupestris; assembly: GCA_002895965.2. Classification (NCBI taxonomy): domain Eukaryota; kingdom Metazoa; phylum Chordata; class Actinopteri; order Gadiformes; family Macrouridae; genus Coryphaenoides; species Coryphaenoides rupestris. The sequence continues at coordinate 9,860 of PIJE02003023.1, read as the reverse complement.
CCACCACGCTGTAAACTTACTATAAACCACAGTGGCAACATGGTAGTGGTGGAGGGTGTGGACCTTAACGAGGGTGTGGACCTTAACGAGGGTGTGGACCTTAATGAGGGTGTGGACCTTAACGAGGGGGTGGACCTTAACGTCTGTGTCTCTGTGTTCTTCGTCGCGGTCCTTGCAGGCACGTCAGCTTCTGGAGCGCGAGTACAACAACCTGCTGGCGCTGGGGACCGAGAGGAGGCTGGACGAGGTGAGGGGCCGCTGGGTTCCGGGGGTGGGTCCCCCTGGGTGGGGGGGTCCTGGGGGTATTGATTGAGGTCGCCCGCCTCTGTCACCCACCGCTGTGCAGTACAAAGAAACATACAGACATGGAGAACGTTAACATTAACAGTGACATCACAACTGGGAGTCAAGTCACATCACTAGATGTGAGACTACATCTGGGTGCACACACGTCCCACTTGTGATGTCACTTCGTCACAATGGCGATTTTAGATACGGCGTAGCGTCTTCGTTGACGCGTCGGTTTATATTTTTTTTCCCCCCCCGCCCGCTAGTGCGACGACAAGGACTTCCGCGGCCCCTCGTGGCGGCGCCAGTTCCCGCCGCGCGACGTCCACGGGATCAGCATGATGCCCGGCTCGGCCGAGACGCTGCCCGCAGGGTTCCGCCTCACCGCCTCCGGCCACTCGCGCCGCCTGCCGCCTGAAGGTAAGCCCCGCCCTCCCTCCCTCCTCCTCGTAGGCCACACCTACTTCCTGCTCCTCCTCCTCCTCCTCTGCTAAAACCCCTCCCCCCCGCTAACTGAATACCGTCTAGTTTAAAGGGCACCTACATATTTTTACCACCGGTTGTTATTGTGGGGTGTCGGCGTCGGCGGCCATCTTGTTTCTAAGACGGGCCCGCTACCGCTCAGAAACCAAGATGGCCGTCTAAGCTGAATAAGATCCATCCATCCACCGGTGACATCACAAGTGGGAGTGTCCACAAAAATAGATAGTACCCAGCGTGCATCTGGATGAACGCTCCCACTCGTGAGGTCACTAGTGGACGGAGGTTGAACGTGAGTATGCAGACCCACCCCGCTTTTGTGTGCAGGAGAGAGTATATGTGTGTGTGTGTGTGTGTGTGTGTGTGTGTGTGCGCTCTTGACTCTGTGTCTCTGCTCTCCCCTCCCCCACCCCCCCCACCCCCCCAGTGCTCTATGAGGGGCTGGGAGACAGCGCTGCGCGCGCCCCCTAAAACAAAAAACACGTCAACATCCTTTTTTGTTTCTCAACTGCCGTGTTCCCTTTTAACAGACTCGGGGTGGGAAGGGGGAGGGGCCACATAAGAAAGGGGGAGGAGTTACGTAACAAAGGGGCGAGGGGTTAGCTGACAAACAAATCTGTTTGTTTGAAGACTCGTCGGAAGGAACATTCCATCGACCCCCCACGGACTCAAGCAAGTCAACTATGTTGTTAGAAATGAAGATTTGACACGACACCTATTTTTATATTTGAGTCATGCGTAAAAAAAATAAAAAACCAACAACACCACCGGGATCCGGGCGACCAAAGCATACGGAGACCAGATCGCGAAGAAACGCGTACCATAATACGCGTAACATAGATGTGTAAAGTCAAAAGAGTGCGTGAGCGCATCGATGCCATTTTACCACGATTGATAGCGAAGTTTATGTCAAAAGCTAACACTCCGTTCTGCGTGGGCCCACTCGAGACGCAGAGGCGACGTAGTGCGTGATGTTACTGACATCTGGGTGGCAGCGGGCCCGACGGTCCCTTCTACATCTGACAGATCAGTTTGCATCTACAAAATCCCAGCGGTTCCCATAGCGACGTTACCCCAACATATTTGGGACAAACCACTGGGAATTGGGGTAGGGGACACTGATCAGAGAAGGAGGAATCACTTGTAGGGTGGTGGTTTGGGCGCGGGGGGTGTAAGGAGGGGATATAGTTATAGTTAGTGGGTGGGTTGGTGGGTGGGGGGGGTCACTGCAGCCTGCGGGTTAGTGCAGGTGGTGATCACAGCGTGACCTTGGTACCAGTGCAGGGTATGAACGAGACGTGCCAGGGCTGCTGTCCAACACACCACCAGAGAGCAGTGGGGGGAGTGGGTGGGTGGGGGGGAGAGAGAGAGAGAGAGAGAGAGAGAGAGAGAGAGAGAGAGAGAGAGAGAGAGGCGACACACACACACACACAGTCACTTCTCTCGCTGCAGGGACAAGCGGGGCGTGGGTGCTGCAGATACTCAGTCAAATAGCTCTGCTCCACCTAGTGACTCACGAGGTCGGGAGTGTTTAGGCCGGAGCTGGCACGGCTGGGGTAACGGCTTCATCTTATTTAGTGTGGTGGCACTCCCTTGTGAATGTCACCGTGGATGGTGGATCTTATCTCAGCTAACGGCCATAGCTTGTGGTGTCTGACGGTCGCAAGGCGCCGTCTTAGAACGAAGATGGCCGCGCGCATCCGCGACACAGCATGATGCCGGGCGGCGTCGGCGCGGAGACGGCTGCCGGCGGGGCGCACAGATAAAAGCGCGGCGGCCTGGGTAAAACTAAACCGTTAGGCTGCGGGCCTTAACTAGACGGTATTGCAGTTAGCGGGGGAGGCCCGCAGGGTTCCGCCTCACCGCCTCCGGCCACTCGCGCCGCCTGCCGCCTGAAGGTAAGCCCCGCCCCCCCCCCGTAGGCCACACCTGACTTCCTGCTCCGGTCCTCCTCCTCTGCTAAAACCCCTCCCCCCGCTAACTGAAATACCGTCTAGTTTAAAAGGGCACCTACGTATTTTTACCACCGGTTGTTATTGTGGGGTGTCGGCGTCGGCGGCCATCTTGTTTCTAAGACGGGCCCGCTACCGCTCAGAACCCAAGATGGCCGTCTAAGCTGAATAAGATCCATCCATCCACCGGTGACATCACAAGTGGGAGTGTCCACAAAAATAGATAGTACCCAGCGTGCATCTGGGTGAACGCTCCCACTCGTGAGGTCACTAGTGGACGGAGGTTGAACGTGAGTATGCAGACCCACCCCGCTTGTGTGTGCAGGAGAGAGTATATGTGTGTGTGTGTGTGTGTGTGTGTGTGTGTGTGCGCTCTTGACTCTGTGTCTCTGCTCTCCCCTCCCCCACCCCCCCCACCCCCCCAGTGCTCTATGAGGGGCTGGGAGACAGCTCTGACGACATGTATATGGACTGGTACCAAGGTCAGCTGATCACCACCTCACTAACCGCAGTGCTGCAGTGACCCCCCCCACCCACCAACCCACCCACTAACTATAACTATATCTTAACCCACCCCCCGCGCCCAAACCACCACCCTACAAGTGATTCCTCCTTCTCTGATCAGTGTCCCCTACCCCAATTCCCAGTGGTTTGTCCCAAATATGTTGGGGTAACGTCGCTATGGGAACCGCTGGGATTTTGTAGATGCAAACTGATCTGTCAGATGTAGAAGGGCAATACCATCGGTCCGGGTCTGGCCCCACGCAACGATTTTGACAAATTATATCGGTAAAAACGACGGTTTAGTGACACCAGTTAACGATGGTTTGGTCGCCCGGATCCCGGTGGTGTTGTTGGGTTTTTTTTTTTTAACGCATGACTCAAATATGAAAATAGGTGTCGTGTCAAATCTTCATTTCTAACAACATGGTTGACTTGCTTGAGTCCGTGGGGGGTCGATGGAATGTTCCTTCCGACGAGTCTTCAAACAAACAGATTTGTTTGTCAGCTAACCCCTCGCCCCTTTGTTACGTAACTCCTCCCCTTTCTTATGTGACCCCTCCCCCTTCCCACCCCGAGTCTGTTAAAAGGGAACACGGCAGTTGAGAAACAAAAAAGGATGTTGACGTGTTTTTTGTTTTGGGGGGCGCGCGCGCCTCTCTGCGTCTGTGATGTCACTGCCCACCGGTGACATCACAAGTGGGAGTGTCCCGTATTTCCCCCCCCCCCCGCATGGCGGAGGACATCCGGCCGAGTTCTCCTCTAACAAAATGGCCGCCTGCCGGCGTCGCCCCCCCCCCCTTCATTCCTCTTGTGTTGTCGTCGTCGTCGTCATGGAGACGGGTTTTGTTTCCAGAGGAAGAAATGGACTGACCCGTTTTGCTGTCCATGCGATGATACGGCTGAATATTAAAGGGCCCCTATTGCCCCCAACCAGGCGTGAACTGTGATTGGCCGTTTCTAAAATTGTCATGTGACTACCCTCTCGTGACATCACAAGTAGGAGGCGTCCACCCAGATGTATGACGGTTTAGATAGATAAGGCCGACCAGTTGGCACAGTCCACTGGGTGTCGGCCGGTTGACTGATCTAGCCAGCGTACGTCTGGGTGGACGCTCCCACTTGTGATGTCGCTAGAGGGCAGTCACGTGACATTTTGAAACGGGCCTGTAACCCTCACACCTGGTGGCCCTTTGAAATAGGCCTCTCTCTCTCTCTCTCTCCTCTCTCTCTCTCTCTCTACCTGAACCTCTCTCTCCCTCTTCCTACCTACTGCTACCGCTCTCTCTCTCTCTCTCTCTCTCTCTCCCCCTCTCTCCACCTCTCTCTCTCTATCCTCTCTACCCCTCCCTCTCTTCCTCTAACTCTCTCTCTCTCTCTCTCTCTCTCTCTCTCTCTCTCTCCCTCCCTCCCAGTGGCTCCCTCCATGGTGCAGCGTCTGGACAGCTCCACAGTAAGAACGTACTCGTGCTGAGAGGACTGAACACTGACCTGTAGGTCACACACACACACACACACACACGCGCGCCAGGGAGAAGGGACTCGCGCTTAGCACGTAGCACGTAGCACGTAGCGCGTAGCACGGCGCTAACCCAGGGCCAAAGGACTTGTCAGTGAGAAAATACAACCGACGGTTCAAGTTTTGATCTTGAACTTTGAAAGATACAATAATCCACATGTGAAAAGAATAAGATCTCGTTATATCGATCAAAGTTATATTTTTTCAATTACAAATCTTTTGGCTCCGACGTGCAAGGTTACATAACGGAGATGGTCGGTCGGTCGCACGCATCGTAGACACAAAACAACATGGCCACCGGGTGTGAGCGTGATTAGCCGTTTCAAAAATGGTCATGTGCCCTCGAGTGACATCACAAGTGGGAAGTGTCCAGCCTACCTGCGGACCATACCGATCGATGGTAAACCGATCTAGTGAGTCAGCACACATCTGGGCGGCTGAACACACTCCCACTTGTGATGTCACTCGAGGGTACGAGTCACGTGGCAATTTTTGAAATGGCTCATCACGCTCACACCTGATGGTAATTGCATTATAAATATATATATATATACATGTATTTATAAATATATATATACATGTATTTCATATTATAGGCTCATCTGTCACTTGGCAGTGATCACGGATCACTACTAACTTCTTGCATGTCTCTCTTCTGCTCCCCAGCTACAGTTCTAACCGCCTGACCTCTGACCTCTGAGCCGTGACAAGGAGCGGGAACGGGAGAATGGGGGGGGGGGGGTAACAAACAAACAAACAAAAAACTCTCTGACATGCACTGCCAAGAAGCCCCGCCCCCCCCCCACCACCACCATCTCCATCACCATCACCATCACCATCACCCACTACGGTCCTCCCAACCCGTTGCCGTGGAAACCAAGACAGCGGCCCTGGAGGCTGAGAATCGGACTGGGTGGGTGGGTGGGTGGGGGGGAGGGGGCTGTCGTCTCCTAACCCCACGACCCCATGACCCCACGACCCCACGACCCCATCCCAGACGTTGGTGCTATACCTTACCTCCCCCGCCCACCCATTCGTACCTTCTACATGTAAAGTTCTACGTGTAAAGTTACCCGTGTGTTACTACTGACGGAGAGACGTGTACTGTATGTAGGGGGTCGGCGACTGTACATGATAAAGTATAAATGCCGCTGTTTTTAAATGTAAAGTATATAGATATAAATATATTATATATAAATATATATATATACACACACACACACACACACGTCTATGGAGAAGAAGGAGAAAGATATTGGGGGTCAGAACCCGCGGGTTGGTAGGTTTTAAACACACGATGCTCTTTAAAACAGTCTTAATACACGCCCCCCAAACCCACCCCCACCCCCCCCATTCTGCTGCTGATGAAGACGAGAAGGACGGAGGAGGAAGATACTGTGACAGTTCTGGATGTAACGCGCGCCCACGCCGCTCGGGAAAAACCCCCAGAAGACGCCTGACCCCCCCTACTGACCCCCCCCTACTGGCCAACGTGACAAACTGCAAGCCTCACTTTAGCATCCCCCCCCCCCCCCCCCCCCCCCCCTCCCTCCCCCACCACCACCACACCTTTCGGACGTTTTTTGCGAGAAAAAATTAAAACGGAACGCAAACATCTCAGCCAAGTGTTTCAAGCGACTCGAGCGGTGCTGAGAAACGACACACAACTCTGGAATCTCTCGACGACGACAAAGTGGCCACGGAACGCGAAACTCTGAGCATCGCACAAACTTAACTCTCAGAGGAAATTACAAACACGCGCAAAGACTTTGTTCCTTGGAAGTGATTTTGCTGTGACGTCGTCGTTTCTATTTTGTTTTTTTGTTTTTTGTTTTTTTTTTTAAATCGAGAAACTCGGCTCGGTACAAAAACACACACACAACCAAAATACAAACCGCGTGAATCCTTCGGAAACGGATTACTTTAGACTCTCTGTGTGTGTGCGTGTGTGTGTGTGCGTGTGCGTGTGTGCGTGTGTGTGTGCGTGTGTGTGTGTGTAGCGTGAACATGTTGACCGCGAGGTGACCGAACTGCGGCTTTGCTGTGACTTTACGTCGATGTTAAAACTGTCGGAAAAAGCTTTTTTATTTTTTCCCGGATGGCCCCCCCGCCTCCCGTTTGTTTTCCGGTTGTTTTTTCGGACGGACTCGACGCCAACGAGTCTTCGGATCGGAGCGGGTTTTACGACGTCCGATTTGCACGAACAAGGACTCTTTTTTTTTTGTTGTTTTACTGTCAAAGGTTTTTTGTTTTTTTTATTTATTACCTGTACTTTGGTCAAAGCTATGTGGTGAGCGAAATACATTTTCATTGTCAATAAACTACTGTCAGTGGACAACTAGTAGTAATACCTTTTGGCTCTTAATCCTTTTTCCACACAACTGAAATGTATATTTTACTTAAACTTTGATTTAATGCCGCACAAAATCATACACAGTAAATACATGGAAACATACGAGATTGATTAGCAAAAATGTGTCCACGTTAGATATCCACGCAGAACACTGGAGTTGACCTGGAGCGTCTATATTAACACGGTTGGAGTTTTTGTTGTTTTGGACGGTAGGTGTCCAACCTGAGCCTCCAGGGGGCCGCTGTCACCGGCCCTTCTCCCCCGGGGGGGCCTCATCGATCCAGCGATCGGAGGATCTGCCGCTCGATGTCCTTGAACACCTCCGGGTCCTCGATGGTGGGAGTGATCTGGCAAAACACACACAATTATTCTTATTATTATTATTATTATTCAGCTAATATCCTTCCGATCGCCATGTGACGACCGTCTAGTGACATCACAAGTGGGAATGTCCACCTAGATGTATGCGGACTAGATCGGTCTACCAGCCTACCCAGTGGGACTGTACTGTACCGACTGGTAAACTGATCTAGTCAGCATAGATCTAGGTGGACGTTCCCACTTGTGATGTCACTAGACGGTCGTCACATGGCAATCGCACTCACACCTGGTGGCGTAATATGTCCCCTTTAACTTTTGCACGTGGTGAGTAATTAGGGAGACGGTGATTCACAGTCAATTAGGGGTGCGGGGTCAAGGGGTCGAGGCCGACCTTATAAGGCTTTCCGTTGACCAGGTCGGCCAATGAGGAGCGAGGGATCTTCCCGGAGCGAGTCTTGGGCAGCCCCTTGACGAACAGAACCTTGCGGAACGCGGCGACCGGTCCGACGGACTCCCGGACCAACTTGACCGCCTCCGCCGACACCTCGGCCTGAGACCTCTGCATACCTGAGAGAGACACACACACACACACACACACACACACACACACACACACACACACACACACACACACAGTGAAGGTTCCATTAAAGGCTTCAACATACTCCCGTTTAATAGTTAATATAGTTCACCTACTTTGTCTAAATGGATGTTTACAAGCTATTTCCACTAGGGGTCACTGATCAGCCACAAAACGTTTTCTACCTGACTGGGAAATAAGTTACGACGACTTTAATTTCCATTAAACACCAAAACATGGCATAGTTTGAGACACATGGACCAAGATTAATTACTTATCAATCATGCTACTGTACTTACAAGTTAAGTTAAAATCTCAAAAGAACTTCAATTTCTATTCCTGCGCAAAATATACAATAAATTCAAGGCTTTTCCGTGACCCTTTTCACGTCTATATTCTAAAACTTTTCAAATCCCCCCCCCCCCCCCGGAGAGAGAGAGAGGGGGCGTGGCCTCACCGTTGCGGAGCACGCAGAGGGCCAATGGGACGAGGCCCTTCAGCGAGTCGTCCACGCCCACCACGGCGCAGTCCACCACGTCGGGGTGCTGGAGCACCGCCTGCAGCGACACAGACACGCCACCAGGGAGGCGACAGAACCACGATAAGTCGGAAGATAGCGTTAAAGTGGTCAAGTAAGATTTTCCTGTAAATAAATGTCTGTAAAGTCGCTTATCTATCGCCGAATTATTATTATAATTATAATAATACACGCACACAGAGCTTATAGAAAATAACAGATAAATAACCGAAATATCAGGGTCAGCGTCTCGCTCGACGGACACTAAAAAACGTCATCTTTGTCGTTGCCGTGGCGACGCTCACCTCCTCCAGGGCCCCGGCCGAGAGGCGGTGGCCGGCCACGTTGATGACGTCATCGGAGCGCGACATGATGTACAGGAAGCCGTCCTCGTCCACGAAGCCGGCGTCCATCGTGTCGTAGAAGCCCTGAGAACGGCGGAGAACGCGCACATGTTTACGTGTTCTTATTTCATTATTTGCTCCGTTATTTCACTCTCCTGTCCTGTACCTACACCAAAATATATACATTTATAATATAGTTTATATATATGCAAGTTTTTAATAATATTATAATATTGTTTAAAGAATATTTTCACCACTAGATGGCAACATTGGACCACATCTTCGTCTCAAATCGACTGTTGGCCGAACGTTTGAGGAAACTATTTGCCTGTCCAATGAGCCGTTGGTGTTGCCTTGGTGTGTGTAGAGAGAGTGATGAGTGGGAGGAGAGAGACGATGGAACAAGAGAGAGAGAGATGAGAGTGAAGGTTTAGAGATACATTACTGGGAATTTGGTGAAGTTACAGCTCCTGAACAGAGTTTCAGCGTTCTTGCAGAGAGAGAGAGCGGCCTCCAGGGGGATAAGGTAGTATCTTGGACTGAGTAGAGAGAGAGGGCACGGAGAGCAAGAGTACCGAAAGTTAGGAAGAGATGGATAATCATATTTCATGATTTGCTTTGTTATGGGAGTATTACTGAGTATTTTGGTTGTAAATTACTAAGTGTTTGTGCTGTTTGAATAAGGCCAAAAGATAAAAAAGGTGTGCTTACTACCATACATTACATCACGATTAGAGTCGAGAGAGAGAAGAGTCTGCGATACTAGAGAGAGAGAGAGAGAGAGAGATCGAGAAGGTAGTTATTATCGTCCGACGTGTAATCTAGTATAGAGAGAGAGAGAGAAGGTATCTATAGCAGCAAGCAGAGATGGGATAGCGATGCCGAGAGAGAGAGAGTAGAGAGATGGATAGCTAAAGATATGAGAGAGAGAGAGAAGATGAGAAGAGAGAGAGATGAGGAGAGAGAGAGAGAGAGAGAGATGGAGAGAGATACACGAAAAATTGC
>PIJE02003022.1:39589-49148 GCA_002895965.2 Coryphaenoides rupestris | reverse complement strand
GATTCAACCGAGAGCAAATAATTGCGCTAAGCCGCCCCGGAGCCTTCGGGCGACTCGAGCCAGAGACGCCCGATTCCCCGATCGATGACGAACTAAGCCGATGGATTCACGGGGTAAACCATCGCTCAGCGGGGCGCGTCTCGCCGCCGTCTGCTCGTCACCGTCTACCGGCGAGGACCGAGAGGATGACCTGCTCATTAACGGCCAAAAGAGAAAACATGGCGTCGACGGGACTCCGATCTGAAAAAATCTGGCGAGCCTCTCTGGACCCGGAAGAACGGCCGACGCCGCGGAGAAATCTGTTTCCGTGCGGTGATGACGGAAAACTTCTAATCCCCGCGTATCGAAAAGTCGTTATCTGAACGGGAATGATGATGCGTGCACGGATCTCTTAAGGACGCCATCGATAGCATCCCCGTGTGTGTGTGTGTGTGTGTGTTAGGTGTGTGTGTGTGTGTGTGTGTGTAGAAAAGCGTGTGTGTTGGGACGCAAGAACGCATGAAGGCACAAATGAAAACAAATGGAAAGATCGATAACACACACACACACACACACGCACACACGCACACACACACACACACACACACTGGACTTAACTACTGTGTCATCCATCAATGCTGCCGTGGAACTGTGTTGACCTTTAACCAGTGGCTGTGTGTGCGTGTTGTGTGTGTGTGTGTGTGTGTGTGTGGTGTGTATGCGTGTGTGTCTTTTGGTCAATGCAGCGAGTGTGTGATATAATTATATATCGATATATTTCTATATAATGTCTAATATTATATATATATATATTTGTTGTATTATATACACTGTGTGATGAAGTACTACAATACCCAGACAAATGTATATCTGTATCTACTCTCCTCTCTCCTATGGTTCAACTTCACCCCTTCAGCGGTGAAGTTGATCACACGGGGTCACGCGGGGTCACACGGGGTCACACAGGGGTCACACGGGTTCACGCGGGGTCACACGGGGGCCCCAAGGGGTCACGCGGGGCTTTGGGTTAACTTGACGAAATATTAATTATCGGAAGGGGCTTCAAGGTGTTTCTGTGAGTTTCTGTGTTGATATTCAGAGATCTTTAAGACGCCATTTTGATTTTGGAGGACGACGTTTACCTCCTCGCCGCACCCCCGTGACGCCTGACCACGACTCAGTCGAACTGTTTTTTTTGGGGGGGCGGGGGGTTTATTACGGTTTACCTGACTCCGTCTTGACTCCGCCTTCCCGCAAAAGAGTCTTCTGAGCTGACGAGAGGGTTAGAGGAGAGGGTTCTGGTGGTCCTCTCCTCCACAACCTCTTTCATACTCTGGTCTCTGGACACCGTGTGCGTCCACAACTCTTCCCTCTTTCGGGGGTCTTTTGGAAGTCTTTCACTTTGCAGAACTGTCCTCTCCTCCTCTTTCAATTCAAGGGGGTGGATTTCTCTCTCTCTCTCTCTCTCTCTGTTGGTCTCTCTCTCCCTCTCCCCCCCCCTTCTCTCTCTCTCTCTCTCTCTCTCTCTCTCGACTTTCTCTCTTTCTCTGTCTCTCTCTCTGTCTCTCTCCCCTCCCTCTCTCTCTCTCTTCTCTCCCCCCCCTCTCTCTCTCTCTCTCTCTCTCTCTCTCCCCCCCCTCTCTCGCTCTCTCTCCCCTCCCTCTCTCTCTCTCTCTCTCTCTCTCCCCTTCCTCTCTCTTCTCAGTCGGTCTCTCCCCTCTCCCGCTCTCTCCTGCAGCCTCTCTGAGGTCAAAGGTCAAGCAGCCGAGCTGATATACATACTGCATGTGACGTGAGACGCGTGCGGGAGAGAGAGAGCGGGAGAGAGTCAGGCACCGTCCTCAAGGGTGTCCTGCGGGCGTCGCAGATCGAGATAAATTACGGAGATATAGATGCGGATACATTTCGGCGGAGCGGCGCGCACCCCTCCCCGCCCCCCCCCCCCCCCGCGTCTGAATTGATTGTCAGGAGAGGAGCGCGTGTTGATTACAGTTTCAGAAGAGATCAAATCGGCAACTGAGTTATATGTTCGGGTGATTGGTATATAGCGACTCGAGAGCGACCCGATGCTGACGATTGCCCGTATGCAATTCTCCGGTGATCCGCGGAATTTTAGATTTCGTTAAATTGCTGGTTTTTGGGCGGTTCGGTCGCAACGCATCTCCGAGCCCCCCCCCCACCCCCCCCGCCCCCAGGCCGCTCCCACCCTTCTACCCTCATCTCCTTTCCTTGTCTCCACGCATCTCCACGTGGGTCACGTGAGGCCGTTGGTATCGCCTGCTTCACAAGTCATCTGTCGTGCTGTGTCGGCTCTGTCTGTTAACATACCGGTATCCACGTGGGTCCTGGCGTCTCCGGATTGGGTCTCCGGATTGGGGGGGGGGGGGGGGGATGGAAGGGTCTCCGCATGTGAGGCCTTGTTGTCCCTGCTCCCACGGATGGCCCGTCTGGGAGGCCGGGGGGGGGGGGTTGTTGCGGGAGCGTCTCCACGTGCTGCGGAATCGTAATCCGGGCGATGCTGCCTCGCGTCACATTTGATTCCCGGAGCTCGTCTGCTTTGCGACAGACAAAGTCGCGGAAGACGCTGACTGTAAGCCGAACTCGGCGCGGCGGCGGACGAGACACGCTCGAGAACGCGCAGCGTAATAAGGGCCGAGGCTTGCGGAGTGAACTGCAAAACAAACAACCGAACACATTTGAACGACTTGAATGGAGATTGTGTCCGATCGCTGTGCAGCCGAGACGGAGCAATACATCAAATGTATTATTATCATTATTATTATTATTATTATGATGATTATTATTATATTATCATTTGTGTCGTTAAAAGCCTCATTACGGTGCGTAAGGCGACGGCTTTGTGTCTTGTGCATTGTGTCGTGTCTCTGAAAGCCGATATTTCCATCCTGGAAATGCGTCGGAAATGTCAGGATTTATCACATTTAGATCTTGAACTTGTTATCAAGACGCCGTTTGTGTCGACGTTTGTGTCGACGTTTGTGTCGACGTTTGTGTCGACGTTTGTGTCGTACTCTGGTGGCGGCCGAGACGAGGAGACGGCAGCTAGATTCATCATGCCTCTTCTTCATCATACTCTCTCTTCATCAATTCACTCTCTCTCTCTCTATTCATCATAATTCTCTCTCTCTCTCTCTCTCTCTCTCGATATATATATATGTATACATAATTATCTCTCTCTCTCCCCCTCTCACTCTGTTAGTCTCTCTCTCTCTCTCTCTCTCTCTCTCTCTCTCTGTTAGTTTCTCTCTCTCTCTTCATCATTCGTTCTCTCTATTCAGCATCATTCCCTCTCTCTCTCTCTCTCTCTCTCTATATATATACACTGTATATATATACATAATTATCTCTCTCCCCCTCTCTCTCTCTCTCTCTCTCTCTGTTAGTCTCTCTCTCTCTCTCTCTCTTTCTAATGCACCCGGACACACGCTATCTCTATTATGCAGTAGGCATACACACACACACACACACACACACACACACACACACACACACACACACACACACACACACACACACACGCACACACACACAGAGGCACACACACACACACACACACACACACACACACACACACACACACACAGAGGCACACACACACACACACACACACACACACACACACACACACACACACACACACACACACACACACACACACACACACACACATTTCATGTCCCTGACAGAACTCTGAAGAACTCAGAAGGAGGACATCAATTCATCAGAGAAAACACTTGTCAACAACAACAACAACAACAACATACTCCACAAACTTCATTTGTATAGGACCTGTAAAAACAAACAAACAAACAAACAAACAAACAAAGTGCTTTGACAGACAAAGCAAAGACGGGGGGGATAGCTACATAGCTCGTATTCGAGGGCTAACACAAGTTTGTCGCGTTTCTGCGCCACTATGACCAGTCTCTGGAAGAGAAGCTGTGTGCTCAACTCGAATTTGATCGCCATCGATTCTTACAGAGGACTTCGCGCCGAGAGTGACGGCTCGATCCTTCCTCTTGAAGGTGCACCCGGCAGGTGTTAGTCCATCCATAGACTTCGGTATCGCGGCGCTCAACCGGCGTCGATGTATCAACATTGAAGGTGGAAAGGGCGTCAGGTAGATCCGCGACCTTCGCAGTCTCTGACCAATCATCGCCTCGTTCAAAGACGCGACGCCAAAAGCGTGTTCTTGAACTCAATCGTCTCGACTTGGAGAGCGTCTGGCTTCTTTCTCTTTTTTTTCCAAACTGAGCTGGTGTGCCACAAACGAGGCCATCGGTACTGTAAGAGAACCTCCCTGTAGAACCTCCCCGTGGACTCGATCTTAGCGTATGACTTTCACTGCTTTCACTTGATTTTGACTCTTGCTCTCTTACTGGCCTGGTTGACAGATTGAACTTCCCTTCTCTCCAAGTGTCGACACCGACGACCCTCCTCCGCCCACAGACTGCTTGCGAATGCTTGCAGGCGGTCGGCGGCCATTTTGAATTTCCAGGATTTTCCCTTCATGCAATTCTTCGCAACTTTTTTCCTCTCATTCAGGACACATCGAGGACGCAAAATCAGTTGAGTTTGTTTTTGTTGCAATTTGTGACATTATTACTGGACTAATAGAACAACAGAAAGCAGAAGAGAAAGCAGAACAGAAAGGCCACACAAGATCATGGTAAAGTTAAGACAAAGTTGGAACAAGAAGACAATGAAAAAAACAATAAAAACAAAAAAATTGAGAAATGAAACAAAATAAAATAGATAAAAACTAATAAAATGATAAAAGCAATAAATAATCAATACAAATAAATAGACAATAGAACAACAGAAAGCAGCAAGACAAGATCATGGTGGCGTTAAGACAACGTTGGAACAAGAAGACAAGAAAAAAACAATAAAATAAACAATAAAATAAAATAAAATAAATAAAATAGATAAAAAACTAATAAAATGATAAAAGCAATAAGCAATAAAGGCAATAAAAAGACGGCATCAAACACGACGTAATGATTGCACGTAAAATGGAAAGAAACACGGTAAAAAAAACGAGTTAGCTCTGGACACGCCGCGGACACACCGCTACCTCGGTTTATAAAGGGGGGGGGGGGAGGGGACGGGGGGGGTGGGGGCGGAGCCAGAGCGGTCCAGCTGGCTGGCAGCAGCCTAGACCCTCTCTGCGGAGCACAGATGGATTCGGAACCCCGGCGACGCCAGACCGGACCGGCGGACGTCAGAAAGACGGATGCTCCGGGCCGAGAAAGAACCGAGCGCGATGAGTTATGGGGGCTCCTCCGGGGGCCAACATCTCCCTTCTCTTTCTCAACTTTATTTAAATTTTTTTTGCACGAGCGCAGAGGTGTGTGTTGTGTGTGTGTGTGTGTGTGTGGGAGAGTTTTATGCAGCCGATGTGCAAATATATGTGTCAAGATACACACAGTATATACAGTATATATATATATATATATATATATACATGAATACAAGTGAAAATGTCAACATATTATTCACTCAAACGTATTAGTCGCTGACATTTCTGTGGCATTATTATATCAACTGCATGTAGAATGTGTGCTTTGTTAGCGATTCGCGAGTCTTTTCGTGGAAATTGTGAAAAAGTGAACCGAGACATCGAGACAGACAGACAGACAGACAGACAGACAGGCAGGCAGGCAGACAGACAGGCAGGCCCACGAGTTCGACGTTAAAAGGGGATAATTTGTCCTGCGTGCGTCATCTTGACGTCCCGGTCATTACCTGGACCGTATGGAAGACACCGGAATGAAAACATAACGTGCACAATTTGAAAAGAGGCAAATGAGTTTGTGTGTGTGTGTGTGTGTGTGTGTGTGTGTGTGTTGTGTTGTGCGGAAAATTGATAAACAGAGAGAAGAGAGAGAGATGAGAGAGAGAGAGAGAGAGAGAGAGAGAAGAGGGTGAATTTATATCGCAGCAATTCCAAGAGACGTGCGTTGCGGTGGACATCCTACGCCTGACTGTGCGCCGTTCAAAATGGACGCGGTTTTTTTAAATTGAGGGGTTTTCTTTTCAAGCGGTGAACTCAAAAAGGTTGAACGGCAACGATATTCATATCAGGTCAAATCAGCCTCCTTTGCACATTCTGCTGAGCATTGCCACTTTTCAGTTCAGTTCTCGAATCTCGAATCTTTGAACGAAAGGTCTTCAACACTTAAATGCGTACTTAAAATTCTCCCAATTTTTCCGGTGTATTTAGCGCAGTTTTTCCCCTCCGCTTCCGGCCCCTCGGCGCGAGAAGCGGACCCGGCCGGCGACAGCTACGACCCTGCGGCGAGTCGCCTCGATCGGAACGCCGCAGACGCCAGCCAGTTCATTACCAACGGTCACACACACGCACACACGCACACACACACGCACTCATTAACCGCTGTTAGCATCTTAATTAACCAATAAGAAAGACGGAGATACACGGACCGCGGTGTCGTGTCGTGTCGCGTCGTGTCTATTACAAAGCGCCTGCCGGAGGCACGACCGCTCGACTCGACTCGCGTTTATTGGGATTTAAGTGACTTCGTGTTCCCGGCCGGGCCAATCAGGGCTTTTTTTTTGGCTAGCGGCCGCCATTACCGCCATTACCGCCATTACCGCCATTACCGCCATTACCGCCGACGCCGACGCTACTGCTGCTGCTGCAACGGACGCGCAACAACTCGATTTTTTTTGTGTAGCGTTGTATTGTGTAGCGTTGGCGGCGTGCCGTATCATAGCGCTGGCCGGGGCTAACATTGACGGCACAGGTTTGTATTATTAACATTTCCCCCCCCCCTCCGTTTGCCCTTGCGCTAATTGCGACACATCAATACGCTGACAGTTAAATAGAAATGCTAATCTTCACGGTCATCAATCATCATCATCATCATCATCATCGATCATCACTTCATTCTGCGTTTTTTGCGGCAAGTAATACAATTTAAACCCCCTCGGTATTCTATTGAACACGGTTAGGCCCATAGTTTTCTCCTCAAACCATATTCACCCAAGAAAGAAAAACGTGACAAAGACAAAAGCCTTTTCTTATGAATCTTGGATGCGTTTAGACGGGGAACAGAAAACAATGGAAAGCTGTAATTTAGTTTCTTTCAATTCGATGTCTTTTGTCGCTCCTTCTATCGCCTCGAAAAACACTAAGACGTCGACGACGACGACGACGACGACGACGACGACGACGACGACTGAATGTTATTAAAGGCAACAACGGCGCCGCCAGCCAAGTAAAGATTATTTCCCGGAACACACTTCTCGCGGTCTCTACATACTTTACCGTAACGTATATAAAAAGTTTAAAGGATGACAATTCACCGCAGGGTGCCGTCACCTCCAAACCGCCAGATCACACGGATCAGCGGCGTGAGCGAGGCTGCGTCCACCGTCGTCGTCGTCGTACACGGCGTCCGGAGCACCCTGACTGGCAGGTCGTCGGTTTGCGTGTGTGTGTGTGTGTGTGTGTGTGTGTGTGTGTGTGTGTGTGTGCGCGCGGGAGCGACAGGGTTGGGCTGGTGTCGACACGTCGCTCGCGGGTGTTTCCAGCGCGTCATGCTTAATGAGCCGTCAGTCCTGTGAGCCAGGCTCCTGACGCCGCCGCCGCCGCCGCCGCCGCCACACCGGGCTCCTCCCCCTCCTCCTCCTAGCTAAGTGTGGAGGTGTCCCTGAGCAAGACACCACCTAACCCTACCTGCTCCTCCTCCTAGCTAAGTGTGGAGGTGTCCCTGAGCAAGACACCACCTAACCCTACCTGCTCCTCCTAGCTAAGTGTGGAGGTGTCCCTGAGCAAGACACCACCTAACCCTACCTGCTCCTCCTAGCTAAGTGTGGAGGTGTCCCTGAGCAAGACACCACCTAACCCTACCTGCTCCTCCTAGCTAAGTGTGGAGGTGTCCCTGAGCAAGACACCACCTAACCCTACCTGCTCCCCCTAGCTAAGTGTGGAGGTGTCCCCTGAGCAAGACACCACCTAACCCTACCTGCTCCTCCTAGCTAAGTGTGGAGGTGTCCCTGAGCAAGACACCACCTAACCCTACCTGCTCCTCCTAGCTAAGTGTGGAGGTGTCCCTGAGCAAGACACCACCTAACCCTACCTGCTCCTCCTCCTAGCTAAGTGTGGAGGTGTCCCAAATCTGTTCTAGCTTCTGGTTTTGATGTAAAGCACATTTACGTACCGCTTTGTATTCAAAGGTGCATTTTTTCCTTGCTTGTTTCACATTCAAGGCATTTGGCCGATGCTTTTGTCCAAAGGGACTTTCACCGAGCATGTTTGTTCAGGGGGTACTATATCAATAAAGCTATACGCCAACTCATGAGGAGGAAGAGGAGAAGGAAAAGGAGGAGGAGGAGGAGGAGGATGACGACGCTCCACCGAAGATAAGGGGCGGCCGAGACATACTGTACGGCCCTGCTGTGTTCCCCCCCTTTTAAGATCCCTCATCAGAGATCCCGATCGCCGAGAAGCAGCCGAGAAGCAGCCGAGCAGCTTTCCCCCCGCTTGACCGGGACGTTCCTTCATATTAATATTCGAAGAAGAAGAAGAAGAAGAAGAGGAAGAGGAAGAAGAAGAAGAAGAAGAACTAGCGAGGCTCCCTTGAACGCGGAGGGCCTGCGGAGAAGCTTCGAGACGGCAGCTGGGAATAGGAGAGGACACGGACGAGATCTGACGAGAGACTTTAAAGGGGAAAGCCGTCACGCTCGGATTTCGTGTTTCGGCTGATCGGCGTCACACTGCGGTTTCCCCGCAGAAGTAGAAAATAAACACTGGGAACGTGCGTCGATGTCAGTGGTCCCGTTCAGACCGGAGAGGGAAAGTTTTCCGACTTTAGATTTTTCCTTTTTTCCACAACACAGCACATAAGCATATTTTCTCGTCTAACTATAATGGAAGAGATCTCCGTATGTACGTGTGTATGTGTGTGCGATACGATTTCTCTCACGCTTGGCACGTTTACGGCCGAGGACCCGAGGAAGCGCAGGGGTCGGGCGTGAAGTTGTTTTTTTTGGGCGAGCGGGTTTCTCGAGAAAAAGCTGGAAGCGAGCGATTGGCCCCCCCGTTCCGAACAGGCACGGAAAAACGGGCACGGCACCGGCTGGCTTGTATTCCCGAGGACCCCGAGGAAGTGTCAAATGCGACGTTGTGCGGGTTTGAGCGGTTCTCAAACCACGGGGTTTTTAACTGAGACCCCTTTTGACCGTAAAGTTTTGCGTAAACCCGACTCAAACAACGAATATTTTCCCGCGAGGAATCGGACTCCTGGTGTCCCCGAGCGGGTCCGCGGGACTCGTGGCCCGAAACTATCAAGTTCCTGAGCGCCGCTCACTGACAAATAATGCTCTCGGGGGGAAAAACTCTGCTAAAGATTTACCGTTCGCTCCAAAAATTACGCCCACAACTGTGATTCTTCATTATCGATTAACCATTACATATCAATTAGGCGGACAGACAGCTATGCGTTTTTTGAGCTGAAGGCGGCCAATTACGCCCAATTCATTAACCTCAAATTCTTTTACTGCTAATGACCGCTCCTTTCAAAATTTATCGAGC
>PIJE02003022.1:29589-37089 GCA_002895965.2 Coryphaenoides rupestris | reverse complement strand
GCCCAACAGAACAGACTTTCCGCGTGTTTTGTTTTGCGGGAGGTCCAGCGTCACAACAAAAGAGCCGAACCAAAAGATACAGGTCTTTGGAAAGGAAAAAAAACAGACCCTTTGGTTATGGCGCCCCCCCATCCCCCCCCCCCCGACAGCAGCCAGAAAGAATGATTCTGTCAGACCGGTCAAAAAAACGAGAGGTCAAAAAAAACGAGAGGTCAAACACACGGCAGCCGAGTAGACAGTCAACAACAACAGTTGCTGGCGGCGGGAGAAAAAGTTTTCCTTTCCTTCCGTGCTTTTCACCCGTGTTCCAGGAAAAAAAAGTAAAAAGAAAAATGGATGTTTATCGTATTATAATGAATAATGAATGGCGCTCACGCTCACGGTGTGATCGAATAATTATGATGAAAGCTTAACCTAGACATATTATAACCTCGTATTTGAGTGCAGTATTTATTTTCATTATGCCATAATATGTCATTGTGTGGCGTACGCGTCGGCGATTCTTTCACAAAACCGGCTCGATAAATTTTGAAAGGAGCGGTCATTAGCAGTAAAAGAATTTGAGGTTAATGAATTGGGCGTAATTGGCCGCCTTCAGCTCAAAAAACGCATAGCTGTCTGTCCGCCTAATTGATATGTAATGGTTAATCGATAATGAAGAATCACAGTTGTTGGGCGTAATTTTCGGAGTGAACGGTAAATCTTTAGCAGAGTTTTTTCCCCCCCGAGAGCATTATTTTCAGCGAGCGGCGCTCAGGAACTTGATAGTTTCGGGCCACGAGTCCCGCGGACCCACTCGGGGACACCAGGAGTCCGATTCCTCGCGGGAAAATATTCGTTGTTTGAGTCGGGTTTACGCAAAACTTTACGGTCGAGTTACGTTGAACCAAAAGGGGTCTCGGTTAAAAACCCCCGTGGTTTGAGAACCGCTCAAACCCGCACAACGTCGCATTTGACACTTCCTCGGGGTCCTCGGGAATACAAGCCAGCCGGTGCCGTGCCCCGTTTTTCCGTGCCTGTTCGGAACGGGGGGGCCAATCGCTCGCTTCCAGCTTTTTCTCGAGAAACCGCTCGCCCAAAAAAACAACTTCACACGCCCGACCCCTGCGCTTCCTCGGGTCCTCGGCCGTAAACGTGCCAAGCGTGAGAGAAATCGTATCGCACACACATACACACGTACATACGGAGATCTCTTCCATTATAGTTAGACGAGAAAATATGCTTATGTGGAAAAAAGAAAAAATCTAAAGTCGGAAAACTTTCCCTCTCCGGTCTGAACGGGACCACTGACATCGACGCACGTTCCCAGTGTTTATTTTCTACTTCTGCGGGGAAACCGCAGTGTGACGCCGATCAGCCGAAACACGAAATCCGAGCGTGACGGCTTTCCCCTTTAAAGTCTCTCGTCAGATCTCGTCCGTGTCCTCTCCTATTCCCAGCTGCCGTCTCGAAGCTTCTCCGCAGGCCCTCCGCGTTCAAGGGAGCCTCGCTAGTTCTTCTTCTTCTTCTTCTTCTTCCTCTGCTTCTTCTTCTTCTTCTTCGAATATTAATATGAAGGAACGTCCCGGTCAAGCGGGGGGAAAGCTGCTCGGCTGCTGCTCGCTGCTTCTCGGCGGATCTCTGATGAGGGATCTTAAAAGGGGGGAACACAGCAGGGCCGTACAGTATGTCTCGGCCGCCCCTTATCTTCGGTGGAGCGTCCGTCATCCTCCTCCTCCTCCTCCTCCTCCTCCTCCTCTTCCTCCTCATGAGTTGGCGTATAGCTTTATTGATATAGTACCCCCTGAACAAACATGCTCGGTGAAAGTCGCTTTGGACAAAAGCATCGGCCAAATGCCTTGAATGTGAAACAAGCAAGGAAAAAATGCACCTTTGAATACAAAGCGGTACGTAAATGTGCTTACATCAAAACCAGAAGCTGGAACAGATTTGGGACACCTCCACACTTAGCTAGGAGGAGGAGCAGGTAGGGTTAGGTGGTGTCTTGCTCAGGGACACCTCCACACTTAGCTAGGAGGAGCAGGTAGGGTTAGGTGGTGTCTTGCTCAGGGACACCGCCACACTTAGCTAGGAGGAGCAGGTAGGGTTAGGTGGTGTCTTGCTCAGGGGACACCTCCACACTTAGCTAGGGGGAGCAGGTAGGGTTAGGTGGTGTCTTGCTCAGGGACACCTCCACACTTAGCTAGGAGGAGCAGGTAGGGTTAGGTGGTGTCTTGCTCAGGGACACCTCCACACTTAGCTAGGAGGAGCAGGTAGGGTTAGGTGGTGTCTTGCTCAGGGACACCTCCACACTTAGCTAGGAGGAGCAGGTAGGGTTAGGTGGTGTCTTGCTCAGGGACACCTCCACACTTAGCTAGGAGGAGGAGCAGGTAGGGTTAGGTGGTGTCTTGCTCAGGGACACCTCCACACTTAGCTAGGAGGAGGAGGGGGAGGAGCCCGGGTGTGACGGCGGCGGCGGCGGCGGAGGCGGCGTCAGGAGCCTGGCTCACAGGACTGACGGCTCATTAAGCATGACGCGCTGGAAACACCCGCGAGCGACGTGTCGACACCAGCCCAACCCTGTCGCTCCCCGCGCACACACACACACACACACACACACACACACACACACACACACACACACGCAAACCGACGACCAGCCAGTCAGGGTGCTCCGGACGCCGTGTACGACGACGACGACGGTGGACGCAGCCTCGCTCACGCCGCTGATCCGTGTGATCTGGCGGTTTGGAGGTGACGGCACCCTGCGGTGAATTGTCATCCTTTAAACTTTTTATATACGTTACGGTAAAGTATGTAGAGACCGCGAGAAGTGTGTTCCGGGAAATAATCTTTACTTGGCTGGCGGCGCCGTTGTTGCCTTTAATAACATTCAGTCGTCGTCGTCGTCGTCGTCGTCGTCGTCGTCGTCGACGTCTTAGTGTTTTTCGAGGCGATAGAAGGAGCGACAAAAGACATCGAATTGAAAGAAACTAAATTACAGCTTTCCATTGTTTTCTGTTCCCCGTCTAAACGCATCCAAGATTCATAAGAAAAGGCTTTTGTCTTTGTCACGTTTTTCTTTCTTGGGTGAATATGGTTTGAGGAGAAAACTATGGGCCTAACCGTGTTCAATAGAATACCGAGGGGGTTTTTATTTTATTTTATAACGCAGAATGAAGTGATGATGATGATGATGATGATGATGATGATGATGATGATGATGACGGTGAAGATTAGCATTTCTATTTAACTGTCAGCGTATTGATGTGTCGCAATTAGCGCAAGGGCAAACGGAGGGGGGGGGGGGAGACGGGGGGGAAATGTTAATAATACAAACCTGTGCCGTCAATTTGAGCCCCGGCCAGCGCTATGATACGGCACGCCGCCAACGCTACACAATACAACGCTACACAAAAAAAATCGAGTTGTTGCTAGCGTTCGTTGGTCGGCGTCGGCGGTAATGGCGGTAATGGCGGTAATGGCGGTAATGGCGGCCGCTAGCCAAAAAAAAAGCCTGATTGGCCCGGCCGGGAACACGAAGTCACTTAAATCCCAATAAACGCGAGTCGAGTCGAGCGGTCGTGCCTCCGGCGGGCGCTTTGTAATAGACACGGCGCGACACGACACGACACCGCGGTCCGTGTATCTCCGTCTTTCTTATTGGTTAATTAAGACGCTAACAGCGGTTAATGAGTGTGTGTGTCCGTGTGTGTGTGTGTGTGCGTGTGTGTGACCGTGGTAATGAACTGGCTGGCGTCGCGGCGTTCCGATCGAGGCGACTCACCGCAGGGTCGTAGCTGTCGCCGGCCGGGTCCACTCCTCGCGCCGAGGGGCCGGAAGCGGAGGGGAAAACTTCGCTAAATACACTGGAGAAATTGGGAGAATTTTAAATACGCATTTAAGTGTTGAAGACCTTTCGTTCAAAGATTTACCAACATAAGGGTCAGGGTTACTACTTTCCTTTCTCAGTGCAGACATCAGGTTAGTTTGTCAGTAATTTTTTTTTTTGGGGGGGGGGGGGGGGGGAGGGGGTGTAGGAGGCTGATTTGACCTGATATGAATATCGTTGCCGTTCAACCTTTTTGAGTTCACGCTTGAAAAGACGTTCAAAAACCGCGTCCATTTTGAACGGCGCACAGTTCAGGCGTAGGATGTCGTCATGGTGTCCACCGCCAACGCACGTCTCTTGGAATTGCTGCGATATAAATTCACCCTCTTTCTCTCTCTCTCTCTCTCTCTCTCTCTCTCTCTCTCTCTCTCTCTTCTCTCTCTGTTTATCAATTTTCCGCACAACACAACACACACACACACACACACACACACACACACACACACACACACACACACACAAACTCATTTGCCTCTTTTCAAATTGTGCACGTTATGTTTTCATTCCGGTGTCTTCCATACGGTCCAGGTAATGACCGGGACGTCAAAGATGACGCACGCAGGACAAATTATCCCCTTTTAACGTGGAACTCGTGGGCCTGCCTGTCTGTCTGCCTGCCTGCCTGTCTGTCTGTCTGTCTGTCTGTCTGTCTCGATGTCTCGGTTCACTTTTTCACAATTTCCACGAAAAGACTCGCGAATCGCTAACAAAGCACACATTCTACATGCAGTTGATATAATAATGCCACAGAAATGTCAGCGACTAATACGTTTGAGTGAATAATATGTTGACATTTTCACTTGTATTCATGTATATATATATATATATATATATATACTGTATATACTGTGTGTATCTTGACACATATATTGCACATCGGCTGCATAAAACTCTCCTCACACACACACACACACACAACACACCCTCTGCGCTCGTGCAAAAAAATTTAAATAAAGTTGAGAAAGAGAAGGGAGATGTCGGCCCCCGGAGGAGCCCCCCATAACTCATCGCGCTCGGTTCTCTCTCGGCCCGGAGCATCCGTCTTTCTGACGTCCGCCGGTCCGGTCTGGCGTCGCCGGGGTTCCGAATCCATCTGTGCTCCGCAGAGAGGGTCTAGGCTGCTGCCAGCCAGCTTGGACCGCTCTGGCTCCGCCCCCCCCCCCAACCTTCACCCCTCCCCCCCCTGCAATGTCCCCCCCCCTTTATAAACCGAGGTAGCGGTGTGTCCCGCGGCGTGTCCAGAGCTAGGCTCGTTTTTTTACCGTGTTTCTTTCCATTTTACGTGCAATCATTACGTTGTGTTTTGATGGCGTCTTTTTATTGCCTTTATGCTTATTGCTTTTATCATTTTATTAGTTTTTTATCTATTTTATTTTATTTAATTTTATTGTTTATTTTATTGTTTTTTTCTTGTCTTCTTGTTTCCAACGTGTCTTAACGCCACATGATCTTGTCTTGCTGCTTTCTGTTGTTCTATTGTCTATTTATTTGTATTGATTATTTATTGCTTTTATCATTTTATTAGTTTTTATCTATTTTATTTTGTTTCATTTCTCAATTTTTTAGTTTTTATTGTTTTTTTCATTGTCTTCTTGTTCCAACTTTGTCTTAACGTTACCATGATCTTGTGCGGCCTTTCTCTTCTGCTTTCTGTTGTTCTATTAGTCCAGTAATAATGTCACAAACTGCCACAAAAACAAACTCAACTGATTTTGCGTCCTCGATGTGTCCTGAATGAGAGGAAAAAAGTTGCGAAGAATTGCATGAAGGGAAAATCCTGGAAATTCAAAATGGCCGCCACCCGCCTGCAAGCATTCGCAAGCAGTCTGTGGACGGAGGAGGGTCGTCGGTGTCGACACTTGGAGAGAAGGGAAGTTCAATCTGTCAACCAGGCCAGTAAGAGAGCAAGAGTCAAAATCAAGTACAAGCAGTGAAAGTCATACGCTAAGATCGAGTCCACGGGGAGGTTTCTACAGGGAGGTTCTCTTACAGTACCGATGGCCTCGTTTGTGGCACACCAGCTCAGTTTTGGAAAAAAGAGAAAGAAGCCAGACGCTCTCCAAGTCAAGACGATTGAGTTCAAGAACACGCTTTTGGCGTCGCGTCGTTGAACGAGGCGATGATTGGTCAGAGACTGCGAAGGTCGCGGATCTACCTGACGCCCTTTCCACCTTCAATGTTGATACGTCGACGCCGGTTGAGCGCCGCGATACCGACGTCTATGGATGGACTGACACCCGCCGGGTGCACCTTCAAGAGGAAGGATCGAGCCGTCACTCTCGGCGCGAAGTCCTCTGTAAGAATCGATGGCGATCAAATTCGAGTTGAGCACACAGCTTGTCTTCCAGAGACTGGTCATAGTGGCACAGAAACGCGACGAACTTGTGTTAGCCCTCGAATACGAGCTATGTAGCTATCCCCCCCCGTCTTTGCTTTGTCTGTCAAAGCACTTTGTTTGTTTGTTTGTTTGTTTGTTTGTTTATTTGTTTGTTTTTACAGGTCCTATACAATGAAGTTTGTGGAGTATGTTGTTGTTGTTGTTGTTGTTGACAAGTGTTTTCTCTGATGAATTGAATGTCCTCCTTCTGAGTTCTTCAGAGTTCTGTCAGGGACATGAAATGTGTGTGTGTGTGTGTGTGTGTGTGTGTGTGTGTGTGTGTGTGCGTGTGCGTGTGCGTGTGCGTGTGTGTGTGTGTGTGTGCCTCTGTGTGTCGTGTGTGTGTGTGGTGTGTGTGTGTGTGTGTGTGTGTGTGTGCCTCTGTGTGTGTGTGCATGTCTGTTGTGTGTGTGTGTGTGTGTGTGTGTGTGTTTGTGTGTGTGTGTGTTTGTGTGTGTGTGTGTATGCCTACTGCATAATAGAGATAGCGTGTGTCCGGGTGCGTTAGAGAGAGAGAGAGAGAGAGAGAGAGAGAGAGAGAGAGAGAGGGGGAGAGAGATAATTATGTATATATATACAGTATATATATATATAAGAGAGAGAGAGAGAGAGAGGGAAGATGCTGAAAGAGAGAACGAATGATGAAGAGAGAGAGAGAAACTAACAGAGAGAGAGAAAGAGACAGAGAGAGAGAGAGAGACTAACAGTGAGAGGGGGAGAGAGAAGAGATAATTATGTATACATATATATATATCGAGAGAGAGAGAGAGAGAGACAGAGATTATGATGAATAGAGAAGAAGAGAGTGAATTGATGAAGAGAGAGTATGATGAAGAAGAGGCATGTGAATCTAGCTGCCGTCTCCTCGTCTCGGCCGCCACCAGAGTACGACACAAACGTCGACACAAAACGTCGACACAAACGTCGACACAAACGTCGACACAAACAGCGTCTTGATAACAACTTCAAGATCTAAATGTGATAAATCTGACATTCCCGACGCATTTCCAGGATGGAAATATTGGCTTTCAGAGACACGACACAATGCACTTCATGTCAGTGTCGTACTCACAAAAGCCGTCGCCTTCCGCAGCGCAATGAGGCCTTTTAACGCACAATGATAATATAATAATAATAATCAATCCTAATAATAATAATAAGATAGATACATTTGATGTATTGCTTCCGTCTCGGCTGCACACGATCGGACACAATCTCCATTCAAGTCGCCCAATTGTTCGGTGTTGTTTTG
>PIJE02003022.1:25000-29564 GCA_002895965.2 Coryphaenoides rupestris | reverse complement strand
CGTCGACTTCAATCTGTCTATCCCTCTCTCTCTCTGTCTCTTCTCTCGCTCTCTTCTCTCTCTCGCCTCTCTCTGTCGTCTCTCGCTGTCCTCTCACTCTCTCTGTTCTTTCTGTCTCTCTCTCGTCTCTCTTGTCTCTCTCTCTTCTTCTCTCCTCTTCTCTCCCTCTCCCCTCTCTCTGTCTCTCTGTCTCTCTCTCTCGTCTCTCTCTCTCTCTCTCCTCTCTCTCGTCTCTGCCCTCTCCTCTCCCCTCCCTACCCCCTCTCCTCTGCCCCCCTAGCCCCCTCCCTCTCACTACCTCTCTCTCTCTCTCCTCCTCCCCCTATTGTCTCCTGATCTCTCTCCCTCTCCTACTCCCTAACCTCCCCCCCCCCCTCTCTCTCTCTCTCTCTCTCTCTCTCTCTCTCTCTCCGTGGAACCAGCCACTCGAGTGTCTGGATATAGACCCCCCCCCCACCACCCTCCTCTCGGTATCAAAGTCTTCCTCTGCCTCTGCTCTCCCTAATTGATTCTCCGAGGAGTTGTACGGCTTCTGACGCTGGCAAGCCGTCGCCAGGAAGAGGAAGAGGAAGAGGAAGGGAAAAAAGAGTTTTTTTTCTTCTTCTTCTTCTTTTTGTATGTGTGCGCCAATTTAACTCAGTCACTTGACTTAATCACTCACTCCCCACTGATTAATTCACTAACTCATCGACTTCACTCATTCACTCATTAACTCAGTCATTCACTTTCATTCACTATTCTCAATGCTCTGTCTTATCTTTATTTATTTGGTCACACGTTCACTCATTCACTTTCGCTGATTTATTTAAGGGCTCACTCGTGCCAACCTTGACTTTACTGACTTCACTCAGTCACGTCATCACTCACACACTCACTCACTCACTGAATCACTCGATTCTCACTGATTCAGTCCATGACTGACTGGTTCATTTCCTTCATTTCTGTCTGTCTGTCTGTCTCTCTGTCTGTCTGTCTGTCTGTCTGACCATGTAACAGCACTTAGCTGAAACAGAGCGATAGAGACAGACGGACAGAGAGAGAGAGAGAGAGACAGACAGACAGACAGACAGACAGACAGACAGACAGACAGACACAGAGAGACAGACAGACAGACAGACAGACACAGAGAGAGAGACAGAGAGACAGAGAGAGATATATATATAGAGAGAGAGAGACAGACATATATATATATTGGCATGTGTGAATTGAACCCTGTCAGTTCCACACACACACACACACACACACACACACACACACACACACACACACACACACACACACACACACACACAGAGGGCGGACCTTGCATTTAGTTTGTCCTCGATAATAAGTGCTGGGGGGGGGGGGGGGGGCGTGTCCCACAGCTCCGTCGATAATTGCTCCCGCCGTCGACGGAGACTGTGGCCCTTGTGTGTGTGAACAAACAAAACACACTCACACACACACACACACACACACACACACACACACACACACACACACACACAATGGTATGAATGCATGAAGGTCCACGTCACACTGTTTGCGGACAAAAGGTTCCGGTGAAAAGGATTGTGGGATGTGGCTTCCGTGACGAAGTGTCGTTGTTTTTTTCACGAAGGTTAAATGTTTCGAGGAGTTTTTTTCACTCTGATGTCGCGTTGTGCGCTAGCGAAGCCCCCGTAGCGACGGCTCGCATACACAAAGGGCACAAAGGTTGCGCGGTGACCGTGGCGCCGCTACGACGCTACGACGCTATCGACGCTGCGCACGCATGACGTCGAAGTCCGCCGTTTGCTAGCCCCCCCCCGTTGCGTACGCTAGCCCCCGTAGCGAGAGCTAGCGTGCGCAAAGGGCACAAAGGTTGCGCGGTGACCGTGGCGACGCTACAGTGCTACAACGCTACGCGCGCGCGAGGTCGAAGTCCGCCGCTGACCTTTTTGTTAAGTGATATTCTGACACGCACACACACACACGCATACACACACACACACACACGCTGTATCGACGTGCACATACACACACACACACACACAACGTATGTCAACACACACACACTCTGAACTACTCACACACACACACACACAACGTATGTCAACACACACACACTCTGAACATACTCACACACACACACACACACACACAACGTATGTCAACACACACACACACTGAACACACACACACACACACACACACACACACACACACACACACACACACACACACACACACGCACACAGTAGAGGCATTGCTGCCATTTTGTTTTGACCAGCGAATATCGTCAAACTGGGTGTGTGTCTGACTCCCGAGCGCAAAGGGTTACTGGGTTTGATTCCCTGCCAGTGTCCTCTGTCTCCGTCTACCTGCAAGCGTTCTAAACTAAGACGAATAAGAGACGTTAATCACACACACACACACACACACACACACAACTAACCTGAACCCCTGAATCACACAAAAGACGGAAGCAAAGAAACAAGCCAACAGGAGAGTAAGCAAAGATATCTGTGAGGCTCTTTGGATAATGAATGGATCATATTACGATCACTTCTACGCGGACATAAAATGTTCATCGCGTCGATGCGTCGACATCGGCGACGTTACGATTTATATCAAATATCAAAGTTTCGAATCTCAACATATCGTACGTCTACATCAACATATGCACACGTAGGCCACAGACAGCGTCAAATACGACAAGAGAAAGCCCTCATGTCGCCGGAGGATTGACCGTTATCGGCCCGTTGCCATGGCGATAACGTCGGAAAGATGATAAACGGTAATAATATAGAAATAACCCCCCCCTCTGTGATATCTATAATATATAATAAACACACACACACACACACACACACACACACCGAAGGAGAAAGTGTGTGTGTGTGTGTGTGTGTGGTAAAACTCGACTGGAGCTACTGGGCTTTTTTTTTTTCTTCTCGTATTTCTTTATCTCTTTATTTCGTCTTCTTCTGTGGTACCGGCAGAAACCCTGCGGTCACTGTAATTGCATCATTCCATCCGAACCCATCTTCCTCCGCCCCCCCCCCCCCCCCCCCCTCTTAATAGAACACGGAGGCTTAGCCCTTCGGCCCTCTGACCCCGCCCCCACCCCCTCACCACCACCACCATCACCACCACCACCACCATCACCACCATCACCACTCGACCCTCCCACCCGCTAACTGCCATGATGTGTGTGTGTGAGTGTGTGTGTCTGTTCTTTTGTCTTGTCTTGATGTCTGGCTGTCTCTATCTGTCTCTATCTGTCTCTACCTGTGTCTCTATCTGTCTCTACCTGTCTCTACCTGTCTCTACCTGTCTCTATCTGTCTCTACCTGTCTCTACCTGTGTCTCTACCTGTCTCTACCTGTCTCTATCTGTCTCTACCTGTCTATCTCTTTCTACATGTCTCTACCTGTCTCTATCTGTCTCTACCTGTGTCTCTATCTGTCTCTACCTGTCTCTACCTGTCTCTACCTGTCTCTATCTGTCTCTACCTGTCTATCTCTTTCTACATGTCTCTACCTGTCTCTATCTGTCTCTATCTGTCTCTACCTGTCTCTATCTGTCTCTATCTGTCTCTATCTGTCTCTACCTGTCTATCTCTTTCTACATGTCTCTACCTGTCTCTACCTGTCTCTATCTGTCTCTACCTGTCTCTACCACACACACACACACACACACACACAGACGTACGGGGGTGAGGACGACAACACATTTGTGGTGCAAATCGGTAAAATCAACTCTTCTTTTCATTAGCTTTTCCTCTCAAGGATACAAGCGCATGTTTTTCTCCCTTCACACTTCGACACACACACACACACACACACACACACTTCGACACACACACACACACACACACATCCCCGGAGTTTATCGGCTTTACTTTTTTTTTCTTCAGTTTACTTCAAAGCCAGTGAGTTTTCCGCTGTCAATATTTGTTGTTTTGCGCGTCGGCAAAGTTTCCCCTCGGACGGCGATCCCGTTTGAAACGATTTAGCGATTGAATCATCCCGCCGAAAAAAGGCGAGGGGACGGGGGAACTGTTCATGGGAATCTTGATAGTCCGTTTAATTCTCCTTCCTCCTCCTCCTCCTCCTCGTCCTCGTCCTCCTCCATCCATCCTCCTCCTCCTCACTCGAGCCCCAGAGAGGCTACTCAAGGTGAAGCTGACTTTGGCCAAACTGTCACGGGGAGTTGCCATGGCAACTGCTTGAGGTGAGGGAGTCGGTCGGTCGGTCGGTCGGAGAGAGAGAGAGAGAGAGAGAGAGAGAGAGAGAGAGAGAGAGAGAGAGAGAGTCAAGCTGTTGGCGGCGATTGCGTCGATATTGCTAATTGTTTTCTCGTCGTCGGCTTCGGTAAAAAGACGACAAAACAGTGATGAGCGTTGTGAGCGGCTTACAACGTACAAACCTGGCAACCCCACAGCAGGAGGTCAGGCACAATGTCGCGGAGGAAAGGGAGGCGTGTACAATGTTACAGGCAATTCACTGTTTCAATGCGAAACTATTATATCATCGGCCAAAGATTTGTACTTCAGTAAAGTACTTGAGTAAAAGTACTAGACACGGTACGGTGTACAGTG
>PIJE02003022.1:17500-20000 GCA_002895965.2 Coryphaenoides rupestris | reverse complement strand
GTGTGTGTGTGTGTTATACGAATTTTTCTTTTTGCGGAAGAGGCAACGATACGCACGCGTCGCACACAGATTTTTCTTATTTTTATTCCTTCTTATTTCCGGGGCAGGGAGACCAAGGCCTCCTGTACGGCGTCACACCAAAAACAACGTTCACAACGTACACGGCGCCGCGGCAAACTTGCCGCACAAAAAAACGGCGCAAATGCGTCGCCGCGCAAAAAAGCGGCGTGTCGACAAACAAGCATCTTACTGTATATAGCGACGAAGATCAGGCCCTGTGTCCTTCTCTGATTTTATTTGCTCGAGAGTGAATATCGGGAACCCGTCGACAACGACGACGACGACGACAACGACAGCGTTCAAGAAATGCCGCCGCCGGCGAAAAAAAAGAAAATGTCGCTCCCGGTGACGGCGTTCTCTCCAACGCTCGATCCCGTTCCCGATCTTCACTCTCGAGTCAATACGAACGGAGACAGAACGACGACTCCATAACAGAGGGAGTCCTTTACGTTCTCGCGTTTCCAGAGGTGTGTCGTTTTACACCGAGGCGTGGAGTCCTCCGCGGCCGAATCCTCCGCGGGGGTTTTTTTTTTTTAGCTCCGTCGAGCCCGGAGAGCCCGTTTTTTAAACGACGGACAAACAGACGGAGATACGGGACTCGCCGCCGAGCGCGAGCGTAAAATTCCGACATCCCGCCCGAAAAAAAACATGAAACTAATTCTCTCTTTTTCTTTATTAACTGCTACTTAAAGCGGCGGGAGAAAGTATGACAGACATATCGTTGCCGGGCTCATTGAGCGTGATCGACAAGATCCGATGTCCTCGGAGGAATGGCTTTCTCTGCGATTGCTTTTGGGTTTTTTCTTTTTTTTTTTGTCCGACAAATTGAATCTACGCGTCGTAAAGTAAGGTACTGGGCAGTTAGCGCTGATTAGATGAACAGTCGTCGTGGCCATAAAGTACGTGCTTGTGAGATCCGACGATAAAGTCCAAAACGTTTAAGCCGGGAAAAAAATGACGGACGGCGTTGCGTAAAGTTTGAAATGGTTACGCTTCGGAGAGGAAGGGCCGGCGACGGTTTCGTTTGCAACTTTGCCGCGGAACACAAAGACGCAAACGGAATATTTGTCCAAATAGTATTTTGGGGAGAAGGCCTCGGAATAAATCGGATGAACCTGATCACCGCCGTTTACCGAACACCACAGCCTACATACAGGTGTGCCTTCAGACCGATTAAAACGTTTCCCTGCTTTAAATACAACATTGTTTCCCACACACACACACACACACACATACAAAAAACGTCCTCTAACGAGCACGTTTCTGTATTTTTGCACTTTTGTCCGACTTAAGTTTGACAAACAGTCAGCATCAGGCGGTATTGAAATGCGGGGTTAATATTCGGTGTCCACCTCGTGTCCGTTGACCCCTTGAGTCTTGACACAGGTTTGAACCGGGGGACTCTGGGCTTTGAAACAGATCACACACACACACACACACACACACACACACACACACACACACACAACACACACACACACACACACACGCGGTCCCTACACAATACAATACACCAGTATATTTGAATGTATTCGCGGAAGCAAAGTACAACTCGCTTGCACGC
This sequence comes from Coryphaenoides rupestris, assembly GCA_002895965.2. Classification (NCBI taxonomy): domain Eukaryota; kingdom Metazoa; phylum Chordata; class Actinopteri; order Gadiformes; family Macrouridae; genus Coryphaenoides; species Coryphaenoides rupestris. The sequence goes on along the minus strand of PIJE02003022.1, from coordinate 18,376 downwards.
GGTCACGACTCGGACGAACCGACCTCCCAACACGATTCCTCTTGCCTCTTCATTCTCAGCGTCACCTGAGGCTGAGAAAAAGAAAAAAAAATGGAGAAATCGCCTCTCATTACTCTGGGGTAGAGCGGAAAAAATGACCGATATCTTTCCATTTAAAACACAGATAACGGCCGTCATTCCGTCATTCCGTCTTAATTGCAAAAAACCGTAACGCGAGACGTGGCGACCGCCGCTCAATGCGACTTGAAATGGCGTTTTCCGGCTTTCGTTCCGGACGCACTTTTGAACCAAATGGCGATTCTGTCAAACCTGGACGGGGGGGTTCATTGTTTTATATGCGTTTTCACCGCAGGGACGCCCCCCCCGTGATTGGAGAGAATCGGTTTGCCGATTCGGCGCACACCTGTGTGCACCGGGTACAGATGACTTTGTTCATTTTCAGTGTCTCTATAAATACATTTTATAAGCTTGAGTGGGATTTAGTGATTTTTTTTTAGTGAGGGACGATTCACCGTTTTTGGCGGGGACATGCGTGTCCCTCGGGTCCCTACTTAAAACTACGCCTCTGGCATACATTCTACATCACGTTTATTCTCTGGTGTAACATTCAGAATAGTTACGTCCGGGCGTGGGGACGGTGACGTTCAGGTCATGTTTATTTTTCCAGTTCAAGTTAGTTAAGTCCAGGGTTGGGTTGACGTTATCGACCCTTCGTTCAAATTCAAGTCGGTTTTGTTCAAAAACCCGTCAATAACGCTCCTTCCCCACGAGCATTGTGTTCGTGTTATTACCTCCGTTCCTCTGAAATCACTCTGGGTTCCTTGGCAACTGGAAATAAAAGACCAGGAACAGATTATGTGCTGAATACCTGTGGAA
>PIJE02003022.1:0-12500 GCA_002895965.2 Coryphaenoides rupestris | reverse complement strand
GGGGGTTGCCACGCTGCCAAGACCGCAGGGCCAACGCATTTCAAATAAAAACCCCTCTGCGTTCCCCTTCTTGCTTTTGGCCTCTTTGAATAGGATCACATGACTCGGTGTCTTCGGTGCGTAAGCGGCGTCCATTCTGAAAAAAAAATTCCGCGTGCGTCGGCCGGCACGTGTTCACGGATCGCGGGCGCTTGTGGTACCGACTGGCCCCGCTCTGCAAATAATTGGCCTCTCGGGCAGCGGCGATGCCGAATACATTACCGCAACCTTTGAGCGGCTTGCACCTCACCCTGTCTCGAAGGCCATCTTTTATTGTATTGTCGTTTGTCTACACGGGCAGACCATGTTCATAACGAGCTATTTTAAAGCGCGTGTATCCTGACATAATTGCGAATGAAAAAAAAATACTTCAATACTCATACATGTAATGTGTAGGTATGTGTACACCTCGAGTAACCTCGTGTTCCGAATGCAGTCTCGCTTCTTTCCGAAAAGAAACTTTCTTTAGAAAACTCGGTGGCAACTCCGACCGCTCTCGTCCGCCCCCTGTTGAGTTGTAAACTACAGACACACACACACGGAAAAAAAGTGCTTTTCTATATTCTCTTTTCTATGACAAAGCGATTTTCTATGATTGTTGGTGTCTTTTGTCCGGAACAATATCAGGCAGGACTGTATTGTAATATTAAAAAGGTTAAAAGGTAACGATGTGCATCAGAGCACCGGATGTGCGAGCTCCGTGGGTTGAGACAAATAACTCCATTTACATTTACATTTACATTTAGGGGCATTTGTCAGACCCTTTTATCCAAAGCGACTTACAAAGAGTACATTTGTTGAAGGAGAGACAGCAATATATCACTGTGGTACCTGAAGATAAGAATAGAGCAGGTTTCAAGCATTCATAGTTACGAGGTTAATAGAATCGAGTTTCATAATTGCTGGGTTGCCTCCATAGATACTGAGATAAGAGCAGACGTGCTGTCTGAGTGCAGTACCAACATCTAAGAACATACAATACGCTGAACAATGCAAAGTACTATCAATAATTCCAAGGTAACACGCAAGGTAATACTAGGGTGAGGAGAGGGAAGGGAAAAAGTTCCGACCGAACAAACACTAAAAGGAGAAATAATTACGAGGATAAATAGTCTGTGTTATATGTCGTTGCCGGTTGGTTTTCTCGATTATATCGTATATTATTTGTACTTCTACTGCATGACCATGTCCTTGTGTACTCTTGAGCGCGCGCTCGCGGTTCCCATTGTGCCGCGGAACGCACCGGAACATCGGCTCTGATCGTTTCTGATGACGCGCTCCGTTCGAGACGTCTTGAAAAAATAAAACTCAACCGACGCGCGCGCACACACACACACACAAACTCAATACACTTTCGCTGTGGATGTGTGTGTTGTGTGTGTGTGTGTGTGTGTGAAGAGTGTGTATTTGTATCGCTTGTATTTGTGTCTGTCTGTGTGTGTGTGTATTTGCCTGCTTGTGTGAGTGTGTGTGTGTGTGTGTGCATGATTGAGTGTGTGCGTGTGCATTTAAGTGTGTGCCTATATGGTGTATGTGAATACATCACTACATGGGTGTGTTTGCGTGTGTGTGTGTGTTGTGTGTTGTGTGTGCGTTGTGTGTGTGTGTGTGTGTGTGTGTGTTGATTGAGTGCCAGTTATCTCAGCTGTGGGTGGTGTGGTTGTCCTGTGTGTGTGGTGTGCTGTGTGTGTGTGTGTGGTGTGTGTGTGTGTGTGTGTGTGTGTGTGTGTGTGTGTGTGTGTGTGGTGTGTGTGTGTGTGTGTGTGTGTGTGTGTGTGTGTGTGTGTGTGTGTGTGGACGATGATGGAGGATACCCCAGCCTTCAAAATGAAGTTACAGTTAATTTAGCGGTCTGTTGAGATGTCGACTCCACCTCCTCCTGTCTCATCCCACGGTGACAATACCATTCTCTCTCTCTCTCTCTCTCTCTCTCTCTCTCTCTCTCTCTCTCTCTCCTTCATGTTCCACTTACATGCTGTTTGATAGGAAGCGAGAGAGAGAGTGAGAGAGAGAGAGAGAGAGAGAGGATAGTGGTAGAAGAGAGATGGGGTGTGCGAGCGAGAGAGAGAGAGAGAGAGAGAGAGAGAGAGAGAGAGAGAGAGAGAGAGAGAGAGAGAGAGAGAGAGAGAGAGAGAGAGAGTGTGTCCTCCTCTCGCGGACCAATCAGGTCTGCACACAGACATGTCATGTGATCCATCTCTCTCTCTCCTCTCCTGTCTCATCCCACGGTGACAATACCATTCTCTCTCTCTCTCTCTCTCTCTCTCCTCTGTCTCGCTCCCTCCTCTCTCTCTCTCTCTCTCTCTCTCTCGCCTTCATGTTCCACTTACATGCTGTTTGATAGGAAGCAAGAGAGAGAGAGAGAGAGAGAGAGAGAGAGAGAGAGAGAGAGAGAGAGAGAGAGAGAGAGAGAGGTGTGTCTCCTCCTCTCGCGGAACCAAATCAGGTTGCACACAGACAATGTAGCATGATCCATCTTCTCTCTCTCTTTTCTCTCTCTCTCTCTCTCTCTCTCTCTCTCTCTCTCCTGTCTTCTCTGGTGCTCAGCGTCCGGGCAGGACAGGCCTCCCTCTTCGGACAAAAATAAAATATACGTACGTTTCATAATGTATATATAAAAATAATAACCATAACGGTTTCCTGACCAAGGGAGGTGAGAGAGGTCAGTCTTTCTCTACTCTCTCTCTCTCTCTCTCTTCTCTCTCTCTCTCTCCTACTCTCTCTGGCTCGGACACTCCAAATGTCATTTCCACGTTCGCCGGCCTTGGCTAAAGGTCGACAGGTAATTCCCTGTCTTGTCGCAGGGTGGTGGTGGCGGTGGCGGCCGGCGGAGATGGAGGCGAGGGTGGAGCGTGAAGATGGTGATGGAAGGTGGTGATGGGAGGTGTCAGCCGTCGGCCTGCTGACGTGGTGCGGATCGCGGAATGCAGGATGGTGGCGGCGGCGGGGCGGGGGGGGGGGGTGTCACGGGCTCACTGAGAGTTCGGCTTTACCGACGACATCGGAAAAGAAATACGACAGAGAGAGAGAGAGAGAGAGAGAGAGAGAGAGAGAGAGAGAGAGAGAGAGAGCGGCGTGGTACCGGCATCGCTGGTGTTGGCGTTAGCGGTTACTCTCCGGCGTCGGGTTAGCGCGCGAGAGTAAAATACGAGCGTTATTGCGCAATAATTAATACCGATAATTTCATAATCACGTTCACTGAGCTGAAAGCGTCAGCTCGGTGATAACAGCTCTATTGCTCTGTCGTTACTTTTCAATACCAGTGCCAACTTTTCTATCCTAGTTAATTTATTATTATTATTATTATTGTTAATTACACACACACACACACACAGTGGTGTCGGGGCCTTTGATTGGTCGACACCAAAGTCCAAGCGAGGGCCTGCGGCGTCCGGTTGGTCGTCGGCCAAACGGCGAATCGTCGGATTGATGATTTTTTTTTTACGAGTAGCTTGCATCGCTCGGAGCAGCTTCCGCGCTTCACTTCGAAGCAGATAAAAAAAAATATATGTCATCGCTAATTATTTAACGTCGGAGTGGTGACGGGAGGGTCATGGACACGCATGGCTCCTCCCCCACCCCCCCCACCCCCCACACCAACACCCACAATGCCCTTTAACATTTCATATTCTAATATTTTAATTTGATTAAGAATCTCTTTCACCCTTCCCTGGAAATAAGAAAAAAAACGGCCGACGACCACGAATCATCTGCCAGACATTAGCAAATTAATGAATTTGAGCGTCAAATGACGGCAGCACTTTGGGTGGGGGTCGGGTTTGGGGTCATTTTAAGGACTTTAAGGAAACATGGTCTTATATATAATCTCTTAATATCTGGCTGGAAATGCCTTTTTTTAATTTATTTTTTTAATTAGTTTGACCTGACTGCACCACAGTTGCACATATTCCTTCTAATTGATTTAATGGATATTATTAAAGGAAGGGGGCGGACGTTATTTCACCCCCAAAAAAAAAACATTTCCCAAGGATTTCTGTGGTTCAATGTACAGTAAATCGACAGCGGCGAGAATATTGAATATTGACCGAATACCGAGAAGTCTCACCGGGGGGGGGGGGGGGTTAGGTTCACTATAAACACCTCACTACTTTAAGAATTGTATTTTTTTTTTCTATTTTACATTTTAATATTGTGCCATTTGATTACACCGCCAATCATAATATTCCTGATAAGCGACAAACTAATGGTGTCGACACCATTATGACATGATGAGGAAGGTTCTAATCTACTGTATTAACATACTGTATGCGCGCCCAAAAGGCACCATTTTGTTTCCGCTGGAACGTGTGCATTATATTTACAACGGTGTCCTTGTCTTTTCAATTCATATTTCCCCGCTAACTCTAATCCTGTTCCATCGGCGGACATCTGCGTCCATAGGTCCTGAAAACCCCCGACCCCCGACATTAAATATCTCGTTTTGGATTGCTGTCATTTTTTTGTTGCTGTTGATGTCGTCGTCGTCGTCGTCGTCGTCGTCGTCGCCGTCGTCGCCGGGACACACTTCCCTTCACAGCGGCGCCACATGCATATTCAGTCGCCGTGATGTCGAGCAGAAGGTTATTATTCACAAGCGTCACTCTGTAATTAATTAATCCCGGTCTCTGCCGGTCCAGCCCGCCGTGGCCCGGTAATGAGCCAAAGTCGACCTGCTTGTATTCATACCCGCGTGTCCAAAGCGCACACACACAGCTCTATTTCGGAATGTCGGGACGGCCGGAATATTCCGCTTCATTAACGACGGAATCCACCGGAGGCGGGAGTTGACAGGCAGCGAGGGGGGGGGGCGGTCGGGAGGGGGGGCGGGGGGTTGGCTAGCGTTGCGAGGCCGCTGTCAGAGCGCCGCCGCGCCACACCGAGGGTTTCCGTTTTTTTCCCCCGCTTGGGTTGTTACGGTAATGAGGGAACACGGCGGCTAGGCTACGCGGCTACGCGGCTACGCGGGTGGGAAGTAACTGAAAGTCACTGCCACTTTTTCTTCGTGGGTTTTTGACCGACGGCCCCGAAATGAAATCACCGGCCCGACGCCGCGCGCTCCGGCAGACAATTACTGACGGATGGGGGCTGGGTAATTTTGTGCCGTTTAGCAAGAAAGATATCAATTTTATTTTTACTTTTTCATGCCTTTCCCCCCCAAGGCACCTCCGTTACTGTTGGTTTGAGGTTTTAATGCAGAAAATAATCAAATTTGAATTTGCTGAAAGCTGGGAGAGTAACTCTTGTCTTATTAGGCGTAATAGAGACACATACATCAGACAATAATTGATATGCAAAGAGTTTGATATTTGCCAACGGTGAGTTTAGCGCCTTTGAGCACTTTGGCTCGGCGCGGTCACGGGCGGTAATGAACTATATCCACTTTGCTCCGCTCCCGTGCCGTTTCATTTCCCCAGCGATTCTCCAGATCAGGGATTATACTTCAACGCCGATCATAACAATTACATTTACACCGTCGACAAAGAGCAGACGTGGTAATCTTGTCCGTCGGGCGGGGTTAGCATGCATCCGTATTTAGAGACTGAGCTTTTCCTCTCCCCTGATTTTTTAAGCGAGTAGCGCCTTGGCCCAGCAAGATACCGTCGACGGAGGATAACGACATATACGTTTTGAGGCCAACGAATTTCCAGAACTTTTCATTGTTTTGTATATTGTTGTTGCGCGTTAGTTTAAAAATGGTCGTGGGACTCCGGCCGGGCCGTTGTGCGAGACTCTTTACTGGCCATGGTGTGAATGTCTATCACGTTTTATTTGGCAGGTGAACCCAAGACGTCCAAAGATGACATTTAAATTAGGAGCGCAGGAGTTCCTTTCCAAAAAACACTTGCCCCGTGGAAGTGCTTTAGAATAACCAATTAAAAATAAGCCAGGTGTTGAAGTTTACATTTAATTCGGCGGGAGTAGGCATTCCAAAGACACAAAGTCTCTCTCTCTCTCTCTCTCTCTCTCTGGAAACACAGGCCACACAATGTCATCAAGTTACAGACACTCGACGGTCCACATCTCTTGACATCTGGATCATTAATTAAACCGCCCCTGACCCCCTCGTCTCCCCGACCCCCTCGTCTCCGACCCAGAGTCGAACTGCGACCCCCGGTTAAAACGCCCGAGAGTGCCAGCCGGGCTCTGAGTCTCCATGTGACCGGTGCGAACAGTCCACAAAAACAACGGCAAATTTGGAATCTCTCCCCGTGTCCATGAGACTAGGCTACTTTGCCCACACATAGGCCTCACGATAACACGCTCGGCTTATTGAGAAAAAGATGTGGATAAAAGCATCCATTGAGCTAATGTGGCTTTATCTTCTTAACAACAACCACCAACGACAACAACAATGACGTCGTCCCCCCCACTTTTTATTCGTCGTATTAGACGGGGCATTAACATACAGGCGGGGGGACAAGCTTTTAAATTCAGAGGACGTCGGAGCGGCGCGAGCTTAACGCCGGCCGGCCGCTACGTGCGCCGTCGTTTTCCGCGCATCCATAAAATATGAGAACGGAAAAGATTAGACGTCAAGCGGTTTGACTGGAGCGCTAAGCCTTAGCGGCGTCGGCGTTGGAGTCGGCGAGCGCGAGCCCCATCATCCGCCGCCGCGTCTGATTGAATGAGCAGCCGGGAGAAAGGATGCATTAACCCGAGTCACGGGCATTATATCTAGTTTGGGATGTACACAGTGTACGGTCGCTTGGCTCCAGTATGAGTATTTTTGGGGACCCAGTTGGGCCAGAAGCGCAAATCAAAACACAATATTTATTTTGCTGTGTTCTTCTGAAAGCTCTGTGGTGTAATACGGGAGGATTATAGATATTATAAGATTTAATGTGAAGCACGCTAGCATAAGGAAAATGTTGTCATTATTCTTTAATCATCGCGAGACTAGATGACTGATGACTAGATCGGTTTTCCTGTCGGTACAGTCCAGTACAGTACAGTACAGTACAAGTACAGTACAGTTACAGTCCACTGGGGTAGGCCGGTAGACTGATCTACTGTACAGTAATCATACGTCTCGGTGGACATTCCACTTGTGATGTCACCGGACGGCACTCACGTGGGCAAATGTGTGAAACGGCTCACAGCCGGTGGCGTAATAGGCGGACCTTTAAGCTAATTCTTCAGATTCGCTCGGGGCCCGTATTCACCGTAGTTCAGGAGGTGTTTTAGCTCTCGTTTCAAACCGACGCTAATGCTTGGCATAATTATTCCCGTCGCAGGATAATACGATTGGAAAACAATACCTCGAGCGGGCCCCCTTTTTAACGGCGAGTGATTTGGCCCAACTCGTTATTTTGAGAGGCAATTTGTCCGGGGGAGGTCAATCGACTGTGATTGGATTCTACTTAGAGCGAAAGTAACATTATTATTGACGTATCGCGTACTTTTCTCTTTTAAACAGAGAACATGCTCCATATATATATACAGTATATATACGGAACGCCATTTACGCCCGGGCGTTTAGAGTTCGAACGGCAATTAAGTTGTGTTATGTAATGTCTCGCGGAGACTTAATGGGGTTTTTCACCTTTTGCTTTGACTCCGCCTGCTCCCCGCACCCCCACAGCCCCCATACATCTTTTAACCCACATGTCATTACGCAATAATTCGGACACAGAACACGAGACGTGCATATTTAATAATTCATCCTCAAGCGTTCCCCTTCCCCCCCACATCTAATTTGCACATCTCCTGTCTCGGTTCCGGCTTCACATTCGGGGGTGGCGGATGACTTCATGAAAAAGGATAAAACCGAGACCACGAGCAGCTAATTCAGGCTCCAGCTGCGTCCTTGAGAACGGCGATGGGGGGGGGGGGGGGTCCGCACGCCGCGACCATGTGGCGGCGTCCCGTTTGTCAAGAGGGACCCCCCGCTGTCTCCGTTTGCCGCCAAAACAAAGCTCGCTCGTTTCGATGCGGCCGAGCGTGAAAAACCGCGTTCGTGAAACTCGTTGTTCGGCGTTTCTAATATTCCTCCTCGTAAATCCTCCGCCCGCCGCATTCGGTTACGTTTATTTCGCGCGGCGGAAAGGCCGTTGCGGGGAGTGTGTGTGTGCGCGCGTGTGTGTGTGTGCGTGCGCGTGCGTGAACGTGTCCACAATCAACTGCAGTTAAAATAAATAACATTTAAGAACCTTTTCGCAAAGAGCACCTTAACCGATAAATGTTTTTATCGCGGAGGATATTCGTGTTCAAATATATTGTGCTTCTATGTTTGACTCGTAGTTTGACGATAGCCTAATTGCTACTGTGCCCTCAAATCTTTTCCGTTGAATGTTAAGTACAGTTATTATCTGTCAAAGTCTAAACTCACTCAAGACAAATAATGTTCTCGAGGCGAGAAGAAATGATTCCCATTTGTCAAAGAAGACGGCAAATTAAGTCTCCTAATGAAGTATACTACTGTGTCTGTATTCCAAACTCTTCAAAGTACAAAGTAACTTGACAAGTCATCTTTTTTTAAAGGGGCACTGTGAAAGAATTCAAGATCATTCATTGGAAACATTAAAAAACATTCTGTATTGTGTTGATAAGTTAGAAAGATGTAATGTTTTAAATGCTTTAAATTACCAGAACACTTGAAGGCGGAAGTCCTCCGAAGCCATTGCACAAATTCTCTCTAAACGGTACGATTTACCTTTTACTCAGCAGGGTGATGCTATGCTGCAACCCCATCCTGTGGGAGGACAATCCTTGCACGTTGCACCTTTAAAAAGAAAAAGTTAAAGTGAGCTTAAGTCCGCTATTGTGTCTGGTCTGGCGAAGACACCTCACCGGTAACTTTTGACGGGAAGAAAAGTCTCACCTTATCTCCCACAACTCCGGCACACATCTGCTTCTCCTCTCTCTCTCTCTCTCTCTCTCTCCATCCTCTCTCTCTCTTACCTCACTCTCTCTCTCTCTCTCTCTCTCTCTTACCTCCTCTGTCCATCCCGTCCAGATGAGGAGGCCCACCAACAGGGGAGGGCCTGGAAAGCGGGTAGATTAAGAGTCACATGGCAGCCGGCCAATCGGCTTACGGAACAGGGAGGGGGGGGGTGGGGGATTTGCACGGAGGGCTCTGCTTCCCTGGCAACGCGCAGGCCGCCTGCTAACTTTCCAAAATATTTACGACATTTGCGCGTGTGTGTGTGTGTGTGTACCGGTATGTGCGAGTGTGCATGCATACACGGTAGATTACGACGTGGCTATGAATACGTAAACATGTCCGTTTAAAAGGCTTCGCGGTGGTCGCCGCAGTGTTCATCCGTTCACCATTCATGTGTTTGGCGATTTTTTTTTTGCCCTCGCGATCGATTTCCCGCAGTGAGGTGGAGCCGCGGGAACTGATCGATGCGCCCGATCGATGCCGAAGCGACCGCGGGTTTTTTTAAGTGGTTGCCGGCGTCGGGCCGGGGCCCAAAGTGTGTTTAGCGGCCCTCCATTGATTTTCCTCAAATTGGCATCGGTCCGATCCGCGAGACGTGGCCAAATCCGGAAGACGACTTTTGGCAGGACGCTCGTGAACGCCGCTTCTACGATCCTCGGGTCGGTCGGTCGCGAGGGCGTTTTGAGATTGCAGAGCGCACGGCCAAACCTTAATCTTTGGGTGCGGCGGATGGGGGGGGGGGGGGGGGGGGGGGGAATTGATGAGCGAATGTTTCAACGTTAATTCATGCTTCAGTGGCTTTAACGTTTCATTGAGTTTTGAGTTTAGCAGCTTTTAGTTGGCTCCATGTTTTCAATATTGGCCCCTTTTGGGGTCGCGACTTATGACGCACGTGGGTCCTGAGGCGAAGGTTTCGGGTTCGAACCTCAAATGTCCACAGCCAACCTTCAGTCATCCTTGCGATGAGGATGACGGATGAATCTAAAGCTAAATCTTGCACCTTCATATAACCTCAATATTACCATATTACATTAACATTGCCGTCATCTCTCGGGACGCAAATTTCCATTTAGCGAGCTGAACCACCGCTAACAGTGTGTGTGTGTGTGTGTGTGTGTGTGTGTGTGTGTCGTAGTCGTAATAGGAAGATTAATTCACTGCCTTTTTAATGCACGTGACTCGCAGTGTTCTCAAATACTTTCTACAAATACTTCACGTACACCTGCAGTGGATTGGCAAGTACACCAGTCTGAACCCAATAAAGTGTGTTTTTCTATTAATCCTGCCGTCCCAGGAATAAATTACCCGTCTCCTTCATCCCCGCGCCTCGTAAAGAGTCCACGTTTGATGAGTCCCCTTCTGATCCGACCCGGGAGACCAGAATTTGCTTGTTTTCCTTGTTAGCAAAATGCTGTCGGAGCCAATCTGCATGCGTGTGTGTGTGTGTGTGGTGTGTGTGTGTGTGTGTGTGTGTGTGTGTGTGTGTGTGTGTGTGTGAGTGTGTTTCAATGCCCAGAGAGGGGTACTGAACTGAAAAGTCCAGATATTTCACTTTAAATGAGCTCCACGCAGAGCTGGAAAAAACACCGTTCGTTGAAGTAAACTTGGAAACTCCGCGGGTCAATTTAATATAATTTAACCTTTTTTTTCCTTTCTTTAGGTCGTTATTATTATTTTCTTTCTCTTCTTCCCGGGGGTCTCGTTCGCTCGTTTGTCACAACAAAAAAAAAAAGGTGAGCTGGGGACGGTTATTATTTGAGAAAATCCCCCCCACCGCCCAAAAAAATAAACAGCGTGGTTCAGTTGCAAGCTAATTAAAAGCTATTAGCAGATGACTTTGTCCCGTTTTCAGCTCATGACAGATTTAGGTTAATGCTCTTTCTAATTAAGCCGTGCGTCGGTATTTTAACACATTATCCAGAAACAAGTTAATGTGGAAACTGTTGACATTTTCGGCATTTCATTATTTCATTTCCCCTCATCTATTCCTTTCGTTATTTCAGAATTAAAATTTTGTGTTGCTTTTAAATTTCTGCGGAATTTTCAGCGGAATATTTTAGCGGCATACACTTTTTCTGAAGCGATAAAACTTGTAATTCCGTAAAAAAAAAACGACGAAACGTAAGCGAGGAACGGTAAAAAAAAAAATCGAACATGCGCACACACACACACCACACACACACACACACACCACACACACACACTGGACTGTCTTCTACCAGAACATGTTTATTTACAGCTGCAAATGAGATACACAATGTTGTCACGGGAACACACAGAGACATTGAGAAACCCCCACCCTCTGCACAGAGCACACCCACTAGCGGACGGAGAGGGGGTGGGGGTGGAGGTGTGAGGGTGGAGGTGGGGGTTTGTGAGGGTGGGGTGTGACGGTGGGGGTTTGTGAGGGTGGGGGTGTGACGGTGGGGGTTTGTGAGGGTGGGTGTGTGTGAGGGTGGAGGTGGGGGTTTGTGAGGGTGGATGTGGGGTGGAGGTGTGAGGGTGGGGTGTGTGAGGGTGGGAGGTGGGGGGTGGAGGTGTGAGGGTGGATGTGAGGGTGGAGGTGGGGGTTTGTGAGGGTGGAGTGGGGTGGAGGTGGGGGTTGAGGTGGGGTGGAGTGGGGGGTGGAGGTGTGAGGGTGGGGGTTTGAGGGTGGAGGTGGAGGTGGAGTGTGAGGTGTGAGGGTGGAGGTGGGGGTGTGGCTGGGGAATGAGGACAGCGTCAGTTTATCGCAAAACACCGACGTCCTACCTCCCCCACCTTGACAAACCAGAGAGAGACTGTGATGGTGGTGAGGAGGAGGAGTCAGAATACCAAGGGTGGGGGGGGGGGGGGGCGGGGGGTGTTGAGGGGGACAGGAGAAAAAGTTCGGGAAACAGAAAAAGATCGGGAAACGCGGGAGGGGAAGGGGAAAGAAGCAGTTGTATTGAAGTTGCAAACGGCGACACGCACACCCTGCGCACAAGCGATAAAATAAAAGACCCAAAAGAAAAGAAAAGAAAAGAAAAGAAAAGAAAAGAAAAGAAAAGATCGTACACCGAGTCGCCCGGAGGCACACAGCCATCCAGATACACATTTACAATCGGAGAAAACTAAAATATCGCCTTTTTTTCTTCCCCCTCTCTCGATACACGGCCGCACGCCGCGCTAGAGATGCAAAAAAGTAATAAATAAATATTTAAAAAACGGGGACGGAAGTCACCAGCGGCTGGCAGATATACAAAAAAAATAACAAAAAAAAAGCTGATGAGGTTTTAGTTTCTGGGCATTCCCGGCGAACAGCGGGAGAGCCGGCGACGCGAGCGAGCGCCTCGTCGCCGGGGGGGGAATTAATCACTGTCACCTGGTACATCGTCTGCTTCCCGTTAACTTCCCCGCTTTTTCTTTTTTTTTTTCTTCTCGTTCCGTGACTCAAAAAGCACAAAACTCCTACAGGAGTCTGTGCTTTGAGTCCCCCTCCCCCCCCCCCCCCGCCCCCCCCGCAACAACAACAGGCTCTGGAAGAATTGACGCAATAAATTATTAACACGATAAAATACATTTAAAAAACGAAAAACCGACAGCCGACAGCGCTCGG
>PIJE02003021.1:22203-49159 GCA_002895965.2 Coryphaenoides rupestris | reverse complement strand
CCGCCTTCCGAAGCGTGGAGAGAGAGAGTCCTCATCAGAGACATTATATTAAAAGACATGCCTGAAGAACTTTTCCTTCTACTTTAGTCTCATTATTGATGGTACTGAATGCTAAACCCAGGCTGCCATCTGCACTGGCCTTACAGAGTCAGCTTATAGTTGAAATGAGTCAGAGCACAACCCTCAAAGGCATTGATTGATGTGATCCGAAGTGGTCTCTCATTTTGTGTCCGAGTTATTTCAGGTGCTGTATCTGATAAGGCAATTACTGAACGCAGTGCGCTTTTTATGATGTATGGAAACAAGTGCAAACAATCAATGCGTTGATACTTACTCCACGAGCAGCGCGACCACAAAAAGCTAACAAACTCGCTTAATTAGTTCTAATTCAAAAGGTTTTATTTGTCACTATTTCAGTGTACAGGTAGGCATTTTCTCTAGGAACCTAGACTTGCTACCGCACCATGGTTGGATTAGCCATAGCTCAGGTGATAGCCCGATGTACTAGTTATGAAGCAGATCTTTAGGTATTTTCATTGTAAAGCACATCACGTAACTACTCGACGCTCTGCTTACATTGCAGTAGGACCCCGATTTTGTTCCTGGACGAATTTCAATTGGGTTTGTGAGGCGTTTGTGTCTTCCCGCATAGCATCCGCCACACAACTAGCATCAATTTTATGTGGTGTGCTGCTCCGTCGAAAATCCAAGTCATGGATATATGTTGGTGCAAAATAGTTCAGCCCTTCTGTAGGAACTCTCTTAGATAAAGTAGCGACATTTGGCAAATAACATACAGCGATATTGTCAGGAATCCTTGAGAGAGAATCATCAGCAGGGTGGCGTTGTTCAGTGGACATTACTAACATGCTGCAGAGCTGTGGGAAAGCTTGGGGGACATAGCAACAGTAACTAGGGGGGGCGGGACTTGCCGCTTGAGTAGGGAAAGGTCCATTACAGTGTACCGGTGCTTACCAAAGATGTAGGCATACACCTTGTGACAACACTCATAAGGTTAGCTGGTTGCAACAATCTAGCAAGTGTGCCACCTGTTGCTTAGTACAAGTTGTACACACAGCTGTGTAGCAGCTGGCAATAACTGGCAAGGGAGTTAGTCACTGAAGCCTAGATCATGCTTGAAAGCTAGCTGTCATGCTAGCCAGCTAAGCCATACCTTAACTAGCAAGACATCTATTTTCAACCGGTCATCTATTAGGTAGCCTAACTAGTAGACTTCAGTATCTCACTTGATAAGCAGCTGTGAGGTGGTAGGTTACTAAGTAACAGGAGACACAGTGTAGGCATACACCTTGTGACAACACTCATAATGTTAGCTGGTTGCAACAATCTAGCAAGTGTGCCACCTGTTGCTTAGTACAAGTTGTACACACAGCTGTGTAGCAGCTGGCAATAACTGGCAAGGAAGTTAGTCACTGAAGCCTAGGTCATGCTTGAAAGCTAGCTATCATGCTAAGCTAAGCCATACCTTAACTAGCAAGACATCTATTTTCAACCGGTCAAATATTAGGTAGCCTAACTAGTAGACTTCAGTATCTCACTTGATAACCAGCTGTGAGGTGGTAGGCTACTAAGTAACAGGAGACACAGTCGCTAGATTGTTGCAACCAGCTAGCAAGCTAACATCTATAGCTAAGTGCGCACGGAACTCTTCGCACAATTCTGTGAGCAGCCCGCCTCCTCGTGAGCAATATCGCGCGCTTTCACTCCACCTGCATGCTCCGTGCAGAATGATTTCATGCTGTAACGTTAGTCCATTTTAGACAAATTAAAGTGATCATTCTGCACGAGAACTCAGCGGTAAATGTGCAGACAAAATCTAACTTAGACACGCAGAACTGCGAATCACCAGCCCCTTCTGCCAGCCACCATGGAAGTATAAATGGACCTACAGACTCACGACAGAGGCAGAAACAAATTACCAACATTAAGGCAAGTACCTAGAGATTTTTGTATTAATATCTGACCGACCACTTAGCTAAACGTATTCAGACGTGCGTTCAACAAGGCGAATATGGAATCATTCAATTACAGACAGTGCAGAATGTTTGCCTTGTTGAACACGTCAAGTTCCCTGTGCTATAGCCGGCTTAGTGTATAGATTCTTCTCTCAAGGATTCCTGACAATATCGCTGTATGTTATTTGCCAAATGTCGCTACTTTATCTAAGAGAGTTCTACAGAAGGGCCTGAACTATTTTGCACAAGCATATATCCATGACATTCGGATTTCGGACGGAGCAGACGACAACATAAAACTTGATGCTAAGTGTTGGCGATCTATGCGGAAGACACAAACGCCTCACAAACTCCACATTGAAATTCGTCAGGACAAAATCGTGGAGTCCTACTGCACATGTAAAGCAGGGTGAGTACGTTAGTGATGTGTTTACAATGAAAATAAACCTAAGATCTGCTAACTACTAGCTACAATGGGCTAATCACCTAGCTATGCTAATCACACGATGGTGCGGTAGCAGTCTGGTCCTAGAGAAAATGTACCTGTACACTGAAATAGGTGACAAATAAACCTTTGAATTTGAACTAATTAGCGAGTTTTGTAGCTTTTTGTGTCGGCGCTGCTGTGGAGTAGCTATCAACCATTTGATTGTTGCACTTGTTTCAATACATCATAAAAACCACTGCGTTCAGTAATTGCCTTATCAGATACAGCACCTGTAAATAACTCGGACACAAAAATGAGAGACCCACTTGGATCACATCCAATCAATGCTTTGAGGGTTGTGCTTGACTTATAGTCACTATAAAGCTGACTCTGTAAGGCCAGTGCAGATGGCACCTGGGTCTTACATTCAGTACCATCAATAATGACTAAAGTAGAAGGAAAAGTTTTCAGGCATGTTTTTAATAATAATGTCTCTATGAGGCCATATGTAGTTGTCCAAATTTAAAATAAGCTCTATCCATTGAAAGGTCCATTGGAGATGATGTGTGCATGCATTTCTCCATCAACAGTATAGTGCCATATCACCATTATCCTATCTCCACAACAGGACCTCTATGGCCATTTTGGTGGCCCAAAGAATCTTGTAAGACATCAAGTATAAATGGCTATGGTTTGTATATTGTAGGCAGATGAGATTTTAGCCATTTGACTGTAGGAGCAGTTAGGTAAAAGATATGTTTAAGTCTGCTAAAGTGCAGTCATTCACTTTTTCTAAGGTCATGATACCAACAATACCAACACTTTTACTGTAGCCTATATCATGTAAATAAATTGTCAATTTAAGCAAAATAATAGAAAACATCTTTCTCCTTAGTTTTTCCATCTTTGCTTTTAACAGTTTTTCATCAATTATCAACCACATTTATGAAGCCATTTTTCTTTAAAATGAAAATAAATACAGTATCTAAATATACAGCTGGCTTTGATAAGGTAAAATTCTGTATTTTAACAGTAATTGTTTGTGAAAATTGTATTCATAATTGTAAAAAAGGGGAATTTTAGTGTAATTTATATTTACGTTTTTTTCTGTAGTTTTAAATGAGATAAATACATTTACAGTTTATCCTTGTAATTTTCCTCAGTATTTCCAGTAATTCAGAAATACAAAAGAAACCTGTAAAAATGTACAGAAAAAGTACCGTAAAAAAAGTACAGTGTATTTAATCAACAGCTGCTTCATTCGAGGGGGTCATCTCTGGTCATCTCTGAATGGGAGATTTGCATATTGTGTTTGTTTGTGTCTTATCCTTTGCCAAAGTTCCTCATGGCTATTTAAGTAATTGTATTTAAACAGTATGTCTATAAGTAAATAATAATGTGTTATGTGTAGTGTAGTGTATTGTAGTATATTGTAGTATAGTGTGTGTAGTGTAATCTGGCTTTAGAGGTATGCTTGTGGTTGTCTGGCAACCAGAAGCTTGTTGGTTTAATTCCCGGCACTCTCCCCTAGCTATGTATGGAGGTGTCCCTGAGCAAGACACCACCTAACCCTACCTGCTCCCCCTAGCTAAGTGTGGAGGTGTCCCTGAGCAAGACACCACCTAACCCTACCTGCTCCCCCTCGCTAAGTGTGGAGCAAGACACCACTTAGAGACAGATAATAATTAAATAAATATATGCCTGGAATGACTTTTGCGACACTGTTAAAGGGATATTAAAATGTGTTTATTTAAAACAAACCCGACAAACCATGACTGAGGTTAGTTCAAACACTGCTACACGACAGTTAATTAATGATACATGCAAAGTATTTCAGTAAATTCTCCTCACATGTCAACCATCATCTTATGCTACCTGCAAGTATGCATTTCATTGCTCCGTGTACCTGTATACAGTTCATATAACAAATAAAACGACTACTACTACTACTACCCCCCCCCATCCCGTGGGCAAGATAAGATATTCCGACGGCGAAAAAAATGTGGCATAAATGAAGTTAAATATTATTATTATAGACAACATGGTTAGGACCTGCTGTATGCCAATGTTAAGGAGGCATACAGCTCCACAGCTCTCCCCCCTCTGGGCAGATCAGATCACAACCTGGTCTACCTGAGGCCCCTCTATAAACCTGCAGTTCAGAGGCAACCAGTGGTCACCAGAACCGTACGGGGGTGGTCTCAGGATGAGGAGACTCTCCAGGGCTGTTTTGAGCTGACAGACTGGGATGTTCTCTGTGATGGACATGGGCAGGACATAGACGGACTCACAGGCTGCATAACGGACTATGTACATTTCTGCACGGACTGTGTGATCCCGACTAAGACCGTGCACTGCTTCCCCAACAACAAACCCTGGGTGACTAAAGACATCAAGGCATCACTGAACAGGAAGAAAGCGGCCTTCAGGAGTGGAGACAAGGAGAAGATGAAGAAGGTGCAGAGAGAACTGAGGGAGAAGATCACAGAGGGCAAGGAGAGCTACAGAAGAAAGCTCGAGAGGAAGCTTCAACAGAAGAACCTCAGGGAAGTGTGGAGTGGAATGAGAACCATTACTGGCCATGGAGCTAAGACCATCCAGGGGAGGGAGGGAAACCTGGATGAGGCCAACGAGTTAAACCTGTTCTTCAACAGGTTTGACGATGTGGCTCCTCTCATCCCTCCCCCTAGCTCTTCCTGTGATGATCTCCCATCTAACCTCTCTCTCTCCCACCCAGCCCCCTCCCCAACTCTCCCCCCTCTCCTCCCCTCTTCTCTCCCCGCTTGCTCTCCCACCTCTCCTCTCCTCTCTCCAGGGCCAATCACCTTCACGGCGGAGCAGGTGAGATGTGAACTCGGCAGACTACGCCCAGGCAAGGCCGCGGGGCCTGTCGGCCTCAGCCCCAGAGTGCTCAAGGTGTGTGCGACCCAGCTGTGCGGCGTCTTCTGGCGCATCTTCAACCTGAGCCTGAGCATGATGATCGTCCCTGTCCTGTGGAAAACATCATGCCTGGTTCCTGTCCCCAAGAAAAGACACGCAAGCAGCCACAGTGACTACAGACCTGTGGCCTTGACCTCACATGTGATGAAGTCACTGGAGAGGATAATCCTGAAGCACATCCGTGCACTAGTCGAACCATCACTGGACCCTCTGCAGTTTGCCTACCAGCCCTTTGGAGTGGAAGACGCCATCATCTACCTGCTGCACAGGGCTTATTCTCACCTGGAGGAGGCAGGCAGCATTGTGAGAGTCACATTTTTCGACTTCTCAAGCGCTTTCAACACCATAAAGCCTGC
Source organism: Coryphaenoides rupestris (assembly GCA_002895965.2). Lineage (NCBI taxonomy): Eukaryota > Metazoa > Chordata > Actinopteri > Gadiformes > Macrouridae > Coryphaenoides > Coryphaenoides rupestris. The sequence continues at coordinate 43,460 of PIJE02003021.1, read as the reverse complement.
CCTAATTGGGACTAAGCTACTGGACATGCAGGTGTACGCTCCACTAGTGGCCTGGATTACTAACTACCTCACAAGTCGGCCACAGCATGTGAGGCTGCAGAGCAACATTTCGGACTCAGGGGACAGTCCTGTCCCCCTTCCTGACAGTCTTGTCCCTCTCTAGCTGCATGGGCTCCTCGTCCGGGAGAGACGTGGAAGGCGGAGCTCGGATGGTGGTGGACGGGAAGACTCCCGACCTGGGATGGGACCAATGAGCGGCGTGGGAGGTGGTAGGAGAGGACAACGCCCTTTGCCTGCGGCACCCTTAAAGTCTCCGGGTTCCTCTTGGAACTCGGAACCTCTCCTCTAACGGTTCATTTAAGCAGTTTAAGAATGTGCCGCGTAACGCTACGTCGTCCCACCCAGCGTCAGCAGCCAATGTCTTGAACTCCACTGAGAACTCGGCTGTGCTCTGGTCTCCCTGGCGAATATTCGCCAGGCGCTTGGATGCGTCCCCTCAGTGGTCGGGGTGATCAAACACATCATTAAATTCTGACAGAAAATCGTCGAAAGTAAACCCCGCTATCGGCTGGTGAGAGGTGATCGCTTCAGCCCAGGCTAAAGCTCTCCCTCTCAACAGACCGATAACAAAGCGTACCCTCGACTGATCCGTAGGGAAGGTCCGCGGCCGCTGATGGAACACCAAGGAGCACTGGAGGAGGAATCCACGGCATTTTCCCGCCTCCCTGGAAAAGTGTTCTGGATCCGGAGCGTAGGACTCCCAGGTGGGAAGCGACGCAGGAGGTGTAGCCGGGACGGGCTGGTCATGCAGGGCTGCCGTGGCTGGCGAGGACCGGTCTGATGATAACAGGGAGACTTGTGTGGTGAGTTGGGCTATCTGGTGGAGCATCGCCTGGTTGCTGTCAGTGAGGCTGCGGAGTGCCTGCTCGTGTCGGCCCAGGAACTCGCCCTGGCCGGCGAGTATTCTCTGTAGTCTGGCGGACTCCGAGTCTGAGTCTGCTGAGTCCATGTTTGGCCAGATCGTTCTGTTACGATCTACTGGAGGACCCAAACGCAAGACCTAGACTCGAACAGAAACAAAGAGTATTTATTGGTAATGTGATACGGGGATGGAACTGGAGTGCAGACAAAGGAACTGGCGGGAAGAATGGCAGGCAGACGAGAGACAGGCAGGCAGGTAGGCGGGCAGGCAGGCAGGGAGAGGAGCGGGCTAGCTGGAGACGGGTCACAATCCTGGGATAGAGGAAAGACTTGGTTACAATCCAACGGGAAAAACATGAGGCTATAATCTGCTAGAACGGCTTGCTAACCACACTGGCCGAAGCAACGATCTGACGATGAGTGGGTGGAAAGCCAGGGCTCTTATCCTGTGGTTGATCGCAAATCGATGGCAGGTGTGAGCGCAGCGCAGGTGCAGCTGATGACGCTGGGGCGGCACCGGAGTCTGAAGCCACGCCCACCAACACACAGGGAAACCCCGGAGACACGGTCGAGACGGTGACACAACGCCTCCCATCCCCTGCACGCCACACTGGTGTCATACCAGAGCACCTTCAGCCGTAGACTGAGATTACCGAGGTGCACCACATACCACATAACACCACAGGAGGTCCTTTCTGCCTGTGGCCATCAAACTCTATAACTCCTCCCTATAACTCCCCCCTACAAGACAATGAACACAGCAATATAATGTGCAATATTACCTCACAACATCATGTGCACTTGCCCCGGTTTTACGTGCAATATTATTAATATTACTGTCCAACATCATGTGCATATTATTATTATTATCATGCTGTCTATAAATACTATCTATAACACTACCTCTCATCTCCTCTCATCATCATGTGCAATATTCTTAATGTCATGTCCAATAATATTACACTTCAATCATGCCAAATTGTTTTTCGCCGTCGGAATATCTTACCTTGCCTCCATATTTGGATATTTTAACTGTACATTTGTAAATTCGTTAGTTTATTTTTATCATTCTGTTGTTTTCCATATTGTTTTATTGTACTGTATCGCTATGTAACTTGGCACAAGAATTTCCTTCGGGATAAATAAAGTTCTATTCTATTCTATTCTAAGAGGGCATGTGCAGCTGCCTTGAGGAGTGGGCAGGATCAGATGCTTCTTCAGCACTTGTTGCTCCCATTCATCTTAAGGGGTGGGGTTTAAGGGGTGTTTGGGTTTACAGAGGACTCCTAGTCCCACACACACCTAGATACACACACACACATGCACACGCACACACACACACACACACACACACACACACACACACACACACACACACACACACACACACACACACACACACATAGGTGAACTACCACCTGACCTTCACCTGCAAGAAGGGGACAGGTACAGGTGGACTCACTTACTGAGCGTGATGAACGTTAGTCATCACTGACCATGTTTAGGAGCCATCCAGAAGGTGCACCGCCAGTCCCTGGCCAGGGACACAGAGAGGCAAACGTCAGTCCATTATGACACACATTGCACTCCTAACCATCCCTGGAAGGAGGGATTCCCCACACTGTGTTCCTTCTCAAGGTTTCTTCCTTCTATAATTAAGGGAGTTTTTTCTTGCCCTTTGTTGGGGCCTCAGGTTAAAGGGTGTCAATAAATATATGGACTGACTCGACGCCTTGGTGGTGGCCAACGCTGTCCCCTGCTCCAAGGGAGACACATGACTGCCATGAGCAAGCTGCCATGCTAGCCATCAGGCTGTGATCCCCGGTTTGGGGGTGGTGGTGGTAGTGGTGGTGGTTGGGTTTACAGGGGACTCCTAGTCCCCCCCAACCCTCAAAGGCACTCTCCCTGTCATGCTAGCCATTAGGCTGCGATCCCAGATACCCCATCCCCACATAAAAAAAAAAATATATATATATACACTATATATATATATATTTTGAGTGACACATTTGTGGTTAAAGAACTAGGTGGTTGTGGATGTTACAGAGTCAGCACTACCACTGAAGTAGAATAGAAGGAACATGGAGAGAACCGTAAGTACTTTTTCATACGCATGTATGAAGCATTACCGGTGTGAAACATAGCTGGTTCTAGAGGGTTGCAAGAGGTGGCAGCTGCCACCCCCCAAAAAGGCCTTGCCACCCCAGTTGCCACCCTATTTGTAGGCAATTTAAATAATAAAAATTGGTTTTGAAATTCATTAGATTTTGACTTACCGTACAATCGGTCACGACAAAGCACTCCAGCTTAATTACGTGCCCTAGGTCATGCAATTATTATATGATGCGGCAAAAGAAAAAAATTATATTTGTTGACGCTATCAATATTTATCCAAGAAATGCTTCATGGCACTCTCACCATGCCTTCAGTGACTGCAAATTACACATTTCACCTTTGGTCTGAGTAAGGGAGCGTCTGCAAATTGCACATTAATGGTTGACATGTCAGTCCCCGAAAATAATTATTTTTACACCTTGTCAAACGCACATTATTAAGAAACTAAATTTCCATAAAATGTACGTACTTATTCTGGTGGCTGTATTAACTCCACATTCGAGTGGAGTACATACGACTACGTGAATTACATGGCGCAAATTGATAGTTTTCCGGAAAGATATTCACAAAAAATCTATACATTTCAGTTTCTCATTGTGATTGCTGTGTGCAGTATGACTTACTCCACATTACCATTTTTTGAGTAAGTCAGTTCCCTGTATTAATATACATCTTTTTATCCCATATTTTCAAGAGGGAAAGGAAAGTCCTTACATATTTTAACCGGGCAAAATGTCTTAACCACTTAGTTGTCCATATCTCACGATATGGACAACGATATCACGAGGGTTGGACCCAAATGCAGAGCCGAACCGAGACCGGTGCTGGAAGCCGCTGGTAAGGCAAGCGGGTGGTGAGTAGGCAGGTAGACAGGCAGGCAGGCTGGTAAGTGGATGTGCGGGATAGCAGGCAATGATCCTGAGACAGAGGAAGACAAGGTCAGCACAATGTAGAAACACGCAGAGGGACTAGAATGCACAATTCTAGGAGCTGGAAAGAAGGAATACCACAGTGGCTGAATCAACGATCTGGCGATGAGTGGGATGGAAGCCGGGGTTTAAGTACTGGTGGAGATGAGTAGATGGATGGCAGGTGTGCGGTGAGCAGACAGGTAGAGGCACATGGGGAAAACACGGCACGGCCGAGACGGTGACATAAATAAACCTAAATAAATAGGACTAGGTTGTCTAGACTAGACTTTGTCTCATTATTATGTGATTCACATGCATAAGCAGGAAGCAGAAGCAGGAAATTAAGTCTCCGAAATTAATTTTTTTTTGGAGAGATGACCCCTGCCCCCCCAGCTGGAACCTCATGCCACCCTTCTACCACCCCAGGTAAAACTTGCTAAAACCACAACTGGGTCAGGGTCTAGATAAATGTGCATGTATGTATATACGTGTGTCTTTGTGTCTGTGTGTGTATTTGTATACATGTGTGAGTGTGTGTATACGTGTGTGTGTATAATATTATGACGACATTCACTTGCAGCAATCCGAGCACTGGAGGCCCAACCAGCCGGACAGCTTCTTCCAGTCAGGGAGGACTGTGTGGTGATGATCTGGCACGGGGGGGGGCAGTGGAACGATGTGCCCTGCAACTACCACCTGACCTTCACCTGCAAGAAGGGGACAGGTACACACACAGACACACACACACACACACACACACAGGTATCACCTGACCTTCACCTGCAAGAATGGGACAGGTACATACACACACACACACACACACATACACCTCGATACACACACAGACCATAACATACCGTGTTTTCACACATAGCTGTAATATGTCTCGAACCTTTATCTTGTTAAATGGATAATTTTTAATTAAGACGCTGAGCGCAGTGGGCAAGATTCAAGATCCTGTATACATGTGTGAGTGTGTGTATACGTGTGTGTGTATAATATTATGACGACATTCACTTGCAGCAATCCGAGCACTGGAGGCCCAACCAGCCGGACAGCTTCTTCCAGTCAGGGAGGACTGTGTGGTGATGATCTGGCACGGGGGGGGGGCAGTGGAACGATGTGCCCTGCAACTACCACCTGACCTTCACCTGCAAGAAGGGGACAGGTACACACACACACACACACACACACACACACACACACACACACACACACACACACACACACACACACACACACACACACACACACACACAGGTACCACCTGACCTTCACCTGCAAGAAGGGGACAGGTACACACACACACACACACACACACACACACACACACACACACACACACACACAGGTACCACCTGACCTTCACCTGCAAGAAGGGGACAGGTACACACACACACACACACACACACACACACACACACACACACACACACACAGGTATCACCTGACCTTCACCTGCAAGAATGGGACAGGTACATACACACACACACACACACATACACCTCGATACACACACAGACCATAACATTCCTGTGTTTTCACACATAGCTGTAATATGTCTCGAACCTTTATCTTGTTAAATGGATAATTTTTTATCAAGACGCTGAGCGCAGTGGGCAAGATTCAAGATCCACACACAAGATGTCCATTCAAATGTCCAGGCCGTACACTGCACCTGTCTGACCATGAATGCACACCAAACAATAAACCTTAAAATCTAACCGTGAACCAAACCCCCCCCCAGTCTCCTGCAGCCAGCCCCCGGTCGGGTCTCTGGGACGCCCAACGGTCTTTCGGGGTCCAGAGGGAGCGCTATGAGATCAATTACCTGGTGCTCTACCACTGCAAGCAGGGCTTCATCCGGCGCAACGCCCACACCATCGGCTGCCGTGCCAACGGCCAATGGGATGTCCCCAAGGTCACGCGCATGAGTGGTGAGTATACAGTCGTGGTTTGGTATGTATGGAGGTGATGGATGGATGGTTGTTGTCTGGGGGAATACCATGCATGCCATTCAGATGGAGTATGATTCGGAGTGATTACGTTTTGACCACCCTGCAATGTTAATGTTAGGTGCTGAATGGATAGGTAGGGGCAGCATTGTGTTCGATAGGTTATATATAGGTTCTATATTGTAGCAGTTAGCTTGCTGCTACACGCCACTGACATGGCTTTCCTGGGGCTCCTCCAAAGGACACGGGCAGGTGTTGAACAAGCCGGTTTATTGAAGTAGTTTGTAGTATGAATGAAAACAGATCAGATGGAACCTGCTAGCATGCTAGCGCTCCCTGAGTTTGTGTGTGGTGATGGCTGGTTTAACCTGTGGCACTGATTAGTCAATGCACCACAGGTGTGTCATTTACATTTGTGAGACCTGAATATCCAGTCACATATCAAAGTTCTCTTACTCTCAAAATTTGAGCAGAAGAAATACTGAAATCATGATTGAGATAGAAATGAAATGATTAAATCAATAGATTTAATTATTCGACTCTTTTGCCACAGACTCTCCTAATGTTCTGTTTTAACTCACACACTTTTTTTTACCACATGTTCCAGCTGCAAATTACCAAAAGTCGTTTGCCCACAAGCACCGCGGCAACCTGAACAACCACTATCAGATCCGGCACCACAACCGCCATCTGGGTCTCAGCAGCCATCCCAACTCCAGCAGTGCCCAGAGAGCTGAACCTCAGAACCACAACTCTGAGAAGAATATCTTGAGTCTCCAGCGGAGGTACCAACAGCTGCAGAGAGAGAAGAGATACCCGGGCAGCCAATCACAGGAGGAGGACGAGCTGAGGCGTTGAGCTGGATCTGAGGTTTGGTATCCATGGCCGTATCCATGGTGATCTCCATAGCGATCACTGTGGTGACCAACCGCTATCAGCATGTTGCGATCACCCCATCGATCGCTGCCACGATCCCCATAGAGATCACCATAGAAATCGCCAGAACGATCACCATTGCCATCACCAAGGTGATCACCATAGCGATCACCGTGGTGATCACCATGATGACCATTGCCATCACCATAGCGATTGCCATAGCAATATCGGGGGCCTAGTTTAGGTCAGAGACATGGATGGACAGCTGTTAGTCAGTCGATGATTATAGGACTAAAGGAGTTAAACCAAATGTGCCATGTTTCATGTCAGACCTGTAATACAGCGATGCTTTATTAGTCAGTGATCACTGACCAAGACATCGGTGACGAGGAGTTTTATTTCATGGTGCATACTAACTATCTTTTTATAAATAGTGTAATAGTGTGTTGGTTTTCCTAATTCACCACCAAATTCACAGCTTTATTATAACCAAGGATAAATATGCCACATTTGGTTTCAGTCGGTTGATTTAAAATACGTGAATGTTGTATGGAAACGAAAGCCACCCACTGAAATATCATTTTGTTTATATATTAGTTTATATATGTAAATTCATGGACAGTATGATGTAAAAGGATATCAAGCAGTGTCACTTCACCCTCAAATCAGTGACTTCAGAATTATGACCTTTTTTTTAGGATAAATGAAAAAGGTGTTTGGTGAAACTTATACTCACTGGATGAGTCTGTCCCTCGTCCATTTTAGAGATGATCCAGGTGAATATAAACCTGCTATTTTAACCCTGTGCCTTCTTTAAAAAAATATATATTTTTCGTTTTCCTTTTTTTTGTCCTAAAATGTATGTTTTTTTAATGACTTTCATGGGCATGGATTCATCATTTGGGTGGGGCGTGTGGGGGGAACTCAAAGCAAAAGGATCCACTTTTAACTGAAACTTTTTGAAAAACAGACTGTGGACCGATATAGAAGATGACTATCACAGATCTGGAATCTGTTTTTCCTGGGACCAGACTGTTAACCAATCAGGGACCTGAGGCATTAGTGGTCTTTGCCCAACACAAGACCGTGTCTGTGCGTCCTGACTGAACAACAACGCGTTTCTCTGTTCATTGGTTTCCCATGCATTTAAACTGTTGGTGTATGTTGCTGATGTGCTACTTTTGTATTAATATACAGTATACAGTATATATATATTGTGGCAGCCGGCGAATGAGGAGCATAAGAGGAGAGCTATGGAAGCATTATTCTGTCCCAGCATTCCCACTTCGGCCCCTAGAGGGAGCCAGTGAGACACAGCCGCCTAGACCGGCAATCCTCCGTATTGGGGAAACCTGCGCCTTGTTAGAGGAACTCGGCGGCAGCCAATCAACGCCTTGTGTTCAGAACATAAATAGGAGAGGAAGTGGGAAGTGGAAGTGGAGGTCGACGTCGAAGTAGTGGTGGTGGTGGTGGTGGTGGTGGTGGAGGAGGAGGAGGAGGAGGAGGTGGAGGTGGAGGTGGAGGAGGTGGTGGTGGAGGTGGAGGTGGAAGTGGAAGTGGAAGAAGAAGAAGAAGAAGTAGTGGAAGAGGAAGAGGAAGAGGACGAGTGGAGATTAATGAGCTGTGAGTTCTGGGATAAGAGAAAGAAGTGGTTGTGTGCCTTTGCCTTTGTATGTCTGAGAACCAGTTTCGTGTATGACCCTCACTGCCTGACTACCCTCCCGCCTGCCTCACCCTGATCTGTATGAGACTTCGTCCCGGTGTGCTAGACCCTGCTTATGGACTACGACGAATCAATTGGATTACGGACTTGGCACTGCTATTAACCATGAACTTTCCCTCCCCATTACAGTCGATAAAGTGTGTATTTCATTGACTCCTGGTGTGGAACTTGAATTCATTAATTTCAGTCTCGTGAACACTCGTCACCCCCCTGAGTGTGTCACAATATATATATATAAATATTCAATGTTTTCAAAAGGGTGGTGTTATTGCAAATGTTTGGAGTATTCCTTATCTAAATGGGGGTGTTAAGGGTGTCACGGAGACCTTATTTATATATCTATTCTTTGTCCTATTCTCTGTTGAAGTTTCTGTTCTGTTCTGTTCTGTGATGAAGCCCTAATCGTGTGTGCAAAAAAAAGACTTGGAGTGAGAGAAGGGGGTCTTGCCTGTACTTTACAAATACTCCATGAAACTACAAATGAGTACAAATTAACAGTAGGCCTACTGTGAAATCATGAGTGTTTATAATTACAGGGAGGTAGCTAGTGGCAACCTTCTAATTAATCATTGATACATGTAACAGCGAGAGTTCTTTTAAACAGAGTTATGTGTGCGTACAACCAATTATGGTTGTACACACACAACAGTGGAGTCTCCATTCACCTCCTCATCAGTGTGTGAGGGGAAGATATTACTACTATTCATGTTGTCCCGTGAGAGTAGAGTTATAGCGAACAATGGAATGTGTTTAATAATGATTAATAACATGCTGTAGCAATGTTACTTGCCACAATGCCACACAAGTGTGGCTTTCCTCATTCCAAAGAACACAGGCATGTGGTGGTGAGAAGTCTGGCTTATTGCAAAGGTTGAGGAATATGGCATGCAGAGCAGATGGTATAAGCTAGCATGCTCACACTCCTCTCGTGTGTGTTGATGGCTGACTTGACCTGTGGTGCACTGATTAGGCAGCATCAGTGCAGTCCCACCCCCCAGACTCTAACTGGGCCAGATGAGACTAATTAAGCCAGTCACCAAACGCGCACACACACGGCACAAACCTATATAATCTAATGGTCATGGTGAGAATAGTGTGTGTGTCTAGAGAGTTCAACTCCCAGCTGAAAGGTACTGGGATTGATCCCCAATGTGCACAGTCTAACCTGTAGGCATCCCGCATAAATGACAAAATGTGTGATAGGATATGAGGGTGTTTATCAATTACCAATCGTGTGGCCCAAATGTTCAAGAATTATATGTATGTCTACATATACTGTACATAGGATACAAGTACAACAAGACTAAAACAAAGACTATGTCAACATCTTTACAACATTAGAAGTCAGAAAACCTCCAAATTACTATGTACTAATTTTATTCGACATCAAATCTCCAACCTGTCCGTCGCTGGCCTCGAGTCATGCAGTAGTAATCAGAGCCAGCATCACACACTGCCATGTTAAAATCTCCGGATCCTTTTTCCCTCCACCCACTCCCCTTGTGACCTCCTACCATAACCATTCTTCGTTTCAGATTGGTCTCCTTACCTCCGCCCCTGTTTGACGGCGGAGGTCTCTGCCTCCTGCTGATGTCCCTCACTTTATTATTATTATTATTATTATTAATTATTATTATTAATTGTGTATTTTTCTATTTGCTATAATTTCTACACTCTAACTTTTCCCACAACCATCCTTGCACCTGGAGACATTCTCTGCGGTTCATCATTCAAACAGAATATATTACCTCATTTGCTTTTTCCCTTTACTTGGATTTCTTGTTATCTTTATATACAGGCCATGAATAAAACCTCTTCCACCCCATCCTCGTTTTTTCTGCTATCTCTCCCTTTTTCTCCTTCTCCCTTTCCTTTCGTGGAGATGAATAAACATTGCATAGGTTAAATGGATGTGTTGCCCGTGCCCTACGTCCTGGTCACCACTAGAGGGTGCCAGGCAGTGTTGTGCCTGAACGCGTTCATTGAACGATAGTTCATGAAGTCGTTCAACTGAACGTACTGTATTACTGCCTGATGAACGTTACTGTGAACGCGTTCATTCTGGTGTCTGTGAACACGCATAGTTTCAGTGTTAAAACTGATAAAATAATTGCTAATAATAATTTTGAAAATTAGAAACATAGCAAATAGCAACATATTGAAAAAATGAACTATGAACTAGTTCATTTTTGGAACTGTGAACTGAACTTTGAACTAGTTTAATTTTTAATTATGAACTATGAACTGAACTAGTTCATTTTAAAATTTGTGAACTGAACTTTGAACTAGTTCATGTAGAAAGTGAACTTTCCCAACACTGGTGCCAGGACCCTTTCCCTAACCTAACCTTGCCCAGAGCCTCGTCTTTTTTTATTAATATTACTATTATTTTTTAACCATTATGCGATTTGTTTATCTCTTATCTCCTTTTAACCACTTACCCTCGTTTTTAATGTGAGGCCCTGCTTAGGGATTCAGAATGTAGGGACCAACAATGCTGTGTCAGGTGGGCCTTGTTAACCAATTAACCAATAGGTTAAGGCCACACCCAGGAAAGGACACCATATATACACACATACTCATATACAGGGCCTTGTTTTTTCTCCACCATCACCAAGTCTCCAGTCCAAGTCTCCATCTACTACTCAAAAAAGGGTGTGCACACTGAAGATCTTGAAAAGATAAGGACACACCATATAGGCTACTTCACCACCTGGCCGACTGGAGCTATCAAGACCCTGCTGCTACAAACCTGACATTTTATGGTTTGTACTCACCGTTTGAGCCTATTTAGGCTACAAGTCTTCAAGTGGGGCCACCCCCTCCCGGTGAGTGGCTGCGGCTATTTTTGTGGGGCATAACTTGTTTTATTTCAGTTTATTTATTTTTCTGATCCTAGAGCATATTTTAGCTGTGTTGCATTTTTCTCCCCCATCTTTTCCTCTGTTCTATGGCAAACCCCTTTCACAACCGCTAAGATTTAACCTCCAACCAGTCCCCACCTTTTAGACCCCATGCCTCTCCAGCCCCGACCAGGCAACCCAAAGGGGCTGATCCAAATGCTCCCGTTGATTTACTTTTAATTAAGACTTATTTTAAACTCCTACAGGTCATACACCACACTGAAATTTTCACAAGGAAAGAGTCCCCACCTTACGTCCTGGTCAGTACGATGGCACCACCCCATGGAAAAAGTTCCTCCACAGATTTGAGAGCTGTGTTAAAGCTAATTGCTGGTCAGAAAGGACCATGACTGTCCAATTGAAGTTCTGCCTTGTGGGAGCAGCAGGGGCGATTGTCCACAAAAATCCCTGGTCTTCACAGTGGGATTACCGCCGCCTGGTGGAGGAACTGGAGACTGCATATGGCCCCTCTTCAGAGCATGCAGCTGCGGTGGCTATCGAATTGAGACGGCGTGTCCGCAAACTGGGTGAGCCTCTTAAGAGATGACATATATGGGAAAGTATCAGTAGCCTACAGCAACAGGGCTGAGACTGAGCAGGACGCCATAGGCGTTGAAGTTTTCACTAACGCAGTCGGGGATACAGAAATGGTACAGAGGATATTAGAACAGCGGCCCCAGACACCAGCCCAAGCCTATGACATCGCCCATCGCTACGAAACCACCAAGCGGGCAGCGTCATATGTCACCAGCTTCATGCACGCAGGGGCATCCCACATGGCTGAACGGAGGCCCCGTGCTGCTGTGATCAGGGATGGAGCCGAGGAGGAGCGAACAGAGACTGCGGCAGAATTCTCAACAGCCAGGTGGAAGCCTAAGTCCTCTGGCCCCAGCCCACAACACGCTGGTCCTGACCCCAACTACACACAGCATAAATGGGGAAGCCGTAAGGACAGTAAATGGGAGGAGATTCACTGTCACAACTGCTCAGGCCTGGGTCACATTAGGAGAAACTGCCCTTCACCAAAGCAAAAGTTCAGGACCCAAGCTTCGGCAGCATCCCCTAAAACTCAACATGTGCTTCATCTTAAAGCTCAAGATCAGGAAATGAACATTGATCTTCTCATGCACGAACTGGAGTTGTGCGCTGTTTTGGACAGTGGGGCAGTGTGTTGCCTCTGCGTCACTACAACGCTATTCACCCAGATGTTCGGCCTCCGCTCCAGCCATCGAAGTTAGAGACTCTGCTTGGTGTCAGGCCTGGTGACGTACCTGTACTTGGTGAGGCTCGTATCCCTGTCCACATTAACAACTGCCAGGTGAGCGTGCATTTCCGGGTTGCTGACATAGCTACAGATGAAGCTCTGCTGGGCCACCCATTCCTGACCCAAGCCCATGCACGCCTGGATTTTGGAAACCACTGCATTGTGCTGTTCGGTGAGGAAGTGCCGTACTTCCACCCACAAAGCGAGCCAAGGGCACATGTAGTGAGGGTAGACCGGACTGTGGTGTTGGGGGCTGGACGGGAGTATCTGGTACGAGGCCAAGCCCGCTACAGGGCGCAGATTAAAATGGGAGATGATGCTGAGCCCCCACCAAGGGCTTTGTTGAGAAACATAGACTGCTAGTTGCCCGAGTCTTAGTGGAGGCTCAGCCTTCAAGAACTGTGCCCCTCCGCATCTTCAATCCTGGAAGCGCTGCTGTAACCATCCAGAAGGGGGCCATTGCTGGGTTCCTCCACCCCGCCAAAGCACTGCAGTCTACAGACACTGCAGGTCAGATAGAACAGGTTGTTGCTGGCTCCCCCGCTGTTCCCCAGCACCTGCAGGAGCTCTATGCCCAGAGCTCCGTTGAGCTTAAGACAGAGGAGCAGCAACAGCTAGCACAGCTGCTCTCCACCTATGGCAGTGTGTTTTCTACTGGCCCCAGTGACCTCGGCCGCACCAGCCTGGTGCAACATGACGTCATAACCCGGCCAGGTCTCCCAGTCAAGCAGCCACCACGCCGGATGGCGTTGGACAAACAACAGAGTGCTGACCAACAGATACAACAGGGCTTGGAAGCGGGGCTGGCCCGCCGCAGTCACAGCAGCTGGGCATCGCCTATAGTGATGGCGCGTAAAAAGGATGGGACGTTCCGCCTCTGTATAGACTATAGAGCCCTGAATGACAGCACCATCAAGGACGCGTACCCGCTGCCCCGCATCCAAGACACACTTGACACCCTTTCCACTGCCAAATGGTTCAGTACGCTGGACCTCGCCGCCGGCTACTGGCAGGTCGAGCTGACCCCCAGAGCGCGTAAAGCAGCCGCCTTCTGCACCAGGAGTGGACTGTTGTCATGCCGTTCGGATTGTGCAACGCTCCGGCAACATTCCAGCGCTTAATGGACCGCGTTCTGGCTGGCATGCAGTGGGAGACCTGCCTGGTCTACTTGGACGACATCATCGTTCTGGGCAGGGATGTGCCAGAGATGTCGGAGCGTCTGGGCCAGGTTTTCAATCGACTCCAGCAGGCCAACCTGAAACTGAAACCTGCTAAATGCTGTCTCTTTCGTCACCAGGTAGCCTACTTGGGCCACATTGTCTCGGAGGACGGTGTGGCCACTGATCCCAGTAAAGTCCAGAAGGTGCAGGAGTGGCCGACGCCGACATCAATCCAGGAGGTTCGCCAGTTCATCGGCCTTGCATCATACTATCGGCGGTTTGTGAGAGACTTTGCTTCCATAGCTGAGCCCCTCCATGCCCTAACAAAGAAATACGCTCGGTTTCAGTGGACAGAGAGGTGCCAGGCGGCATTCAACGAACTCAAGCGCCTGCTAACCACCACACCGGTCTTGGGTTATCCACTCGACCAAGGCACCATGATACTGGACACCGATGCAAGCGACGTTGGTATCGGCGCTGTCCTCTCGCAGGTTCAGCAGGGCAGTGAACGCGTGCTGGCCTATGGGAGCCGCAAGTTGTCTAAAACGGAACAGAATTACTGCACCACATGGCGTGAACTGTTGGCCGTGGTGGAGTTTACGTCACACTTCCGACAGTACCTCCTGGGGCGGCCCTTCATTGTGCGCACCGATCATAGCAGTCTCCGGTGGCTAACAAGAATGAAGGAGCCTGAGGGACAGCTCGCCAGATGGCTCGAGAGACTTGGCGAGTACAACTTTGAGATCATCCATCGCCCTGGCCATTTGCACAGCAATGCAGACAGCCTCTCCAGGAGACCCTGCCGCCAGTCTTGTCCATGTAAGCTGCCAGGCCCTTCCCTTCATCCAACAAACGTCAGACACCAGGCTGTGCAGTGTGATTTGGACTCTGACATCAAGCAGATGATGCTTGATGTAATCTTGTGAGAACAGCGTAGCCAATAGCGAGTGCGGAGTGGAGCACGTGTGTGAGTGGTGGAGCGAGAGAGAGAGAGCGCGCGCATGCGCACAGCCAGTTCAGAGTCAGCGCGTGTTACATGAAGAGAGTGAATGTAATGTGCGAGGGAATCACGGTTGTCACCAAATAAAGCACAAAGCATCTCAAGGACAAGCTGGTGTGTTGCATACTGTTTCTCCCACACCGACTGCTGTGGAGTGAGATGGGTTATTGATCCCGAAGGGAGCTACAGAGTAGGCTACTTCGGCCCCGGAGGAAAAGTCTCCCCTGCGTTCCTCGACTACGGTAGAGGAACTGAGAGCACGGAAAGTTCAACACAGGATACAGATGTAGAAAACTATACAAAACTCTAATCGTGTGTTCAGAGGAGAGGACTTTGGCCATGCTGCTTAACTGATGCAGACCGTTGCCCCAGAGTTCCTTCAACATTAGAATCTGGATGACAATAAAATTAAGTGCGAATTTAAAGAAAGGTTTCAGCAAAAGCAACGACAAAGGAATCTCCTACAAGAGGAGAAGCAACACCCACCACCTTCCTGTGCCTGACCCTCACCATGGCGCCTTTAAACAGCATGGCGTCCATCTGCTTCCTGGCGTTGAGGACCTGCAGCTGGTGGCTGCACTCCTTCTCGGCCTGCAGGGCACTGGCCAGAGCACGGTTGTTGGTCTTCAGAGACACCTTGAAGAACGAGGGGTCGTCTGGTGGGACGGGAGAGGAAGAAAAGTCAGACTTGAGATGATGATCTTGTTGAACTTCTGGATCCCAGACTAATCTATTTATAATTACAAGAATCTGTGTGTATATCACAATTGTTCTGAAGAATTTTATTGTGAGTTAATAAAGGCATGTTATTTGACGTTTTACCTTTGTCCTTTGAAACTGTTTTTTTTTTTTTTGTTTTTCATTCTAATATACTGGACAGAGGTTCCTCATGGTACAGTTAAAGGGACTTGTATGGTTAGTGGTAAATCCGGTGCGTGTGTCGGGATGAGCGCTTGTCGACACCGAGCAACGTGCCCGTTGATCGGAACAGCGTCTCATCGCTGTTTCATGTCGTTGCCACTCACCGAGCATCTTACTTTTGATCTTCGAGGCCGCCACGTTTGTCTGCTTCGACTTCATGGCAGTTGTCCTCTTCATCCCCTCAAACGTGTCAATAACTACATGCCAATAAAAGTAAAATCTTAACTCGACCGGATGAATACTAATCGCTTCCACACTCGTGTTGCAAGGCAACAAGAACGCGCCGTTACCGCTTAAAAAGGCCAGGTGCGTGGCTTATCACCGGGGTTAGCCAATCAGCAACCGAGCATGTGATTTCCTCCATCGGGTGTGTTGGTGCGCAGGGGCGTGGCTTATCACCCGGGTAGCCAATCCGCAACCGAGCATGTGATTACCTCTGTCCGCCTTGGTGCTTTTCTCAATTGCTTGTTAGTGGATATACATCTCTAATTTGTATATATTTAAATTATATTTATTTAGTAGCTAGTCATTAGTTGTGAAGATGATGGTTACGTCTTTCCATAGACAGAGGGCTTATATTAATATTTCTTCCCAACATCAATATTGTCAATATCATGTGCTATATTAATGTTCCCTCTAAATATTACCTCTCCGGTAGGGGGATGGGGGTGCAGGAGCCATCGTCCCCGGATGCGGTGGAAAGTTCCCCAGGTGAGAGGGATCTATCGCAGGTAGTGAAGGAAAACCAGAGAAGCAAAGGAGCAAAGTCCGGAAGGCTGGGATGCCGGGAGACGAGGGCTCTACAGGGGGTGGGCCAGGAGACACCGAAAGAACTTGCAGCCTTTGTTTGAACAAAAAACTGTGGAGGGGGATAGTGGACAGAGGGTGGTGAGGGAGAGGTCATCATCACTGATAACATTCCTGTCTATTTTTGACCACCTGCAGCTTGTAGAGGACCTTGACTTTTCATTATCAACAGTGGAGTGGGGTGGGGGAGAGCTGGTGGGGAGGTGGAGGTTATACTGATTGTCATGATATATTCAGCATAAGTATAAGTTAATTCAACATCCTGGATGGCGAATGGCCTGTCTCCCCCTCACAGTCCTTATCTGACCACAAACCCCAAGGACAGCATCTTCCGTCACATTGCAATGTTCCATACCTTGGCTGGGCCTTCACCTAGACCAAACTTATCCACTTATTGACTCAAAGTGAAACTAAATGAAAGAACAGAATAGAAAGTTAGGGAGACCAAGAATTAAGTATGTTTACACCTAGATGCACTGTGTTGCGTCCCGCCGGTCAATATCACGTTTTAAGTATTTTATTGTCACTTCACAATTTACACGTGAGTATAAGCAGTGAGTGAAAAACTTTTTGTGCAAAACGCCAACAGTAATTATAAAGGAATACAAAATAGAGTAAAACTACAAAATAGAAATAGAACTGTACAAAATAGAAATAGAACTATAAATAGAATTCTATGTAAAAATAAGTAAATGAAATCTAAAATGAAATGGAATATACAGTAAAAATATCCATACACATATAAATCGATGTACTAAAATATACATTGCTATATGCTGACATTCACAGAATGTCACAGAATACCTTCCCAGACAGTCGACACAACACTAGCACCAGCATTTGGCACCAGGACTAGCACTAACACCAGCACCAGCACTAGCAGTAACACTAGCACCAGGACCAGCACTAGCGGTAACACCAGCACTAGCACCAACACTTAGCACTGCTACCAGCGCTAGCTCCAGCAGTAACAACTTATCACCAGGACTAGCACTAGCAGTAACACTTAGCACTAGCATTTAGACATTGATGCCGAACTTGTTCAGCAGCCTGATGGCCTGACTGTGGAAGCTGTCTCTGAATCTGCTCGTGTGGCATTTGATACTGCGGTATCGCCTGCCTGACGGTAGAAGTGTGTACAGTTCGTGGCTGGGGTGGTTATTGTCTTTAATAATCCGTTTGGCCTTGGCCACGCACCGCCTGGTGTATATATCCAGGAGGGAGGGAAGCTCACCTCCAACGATGTACTGGGCCGTCCGCACCACCCTCTGTAGTGTTTTACGCTCCAGTGCGGTGCAGTTCCCGTACCAGACGGTGATGCATCCTGTAAGAACACTCTCGATGGTACAGGAGTAGAATGTTCTGAGGATGCGCGGGCACATGTTGAATTTCCTCAGTCGCCTGAGGAAATACAGGCGTTGTTGGGCCTTTTCACCACGTGTGTGGTGTGCGTGGTCCATGTGAGGTCCTCGGAGATGTGCACGCCGAGGAACTTGAAGCTGCTGACCCTCTCTACTGCAGCACCGTCGATGGAGATGGGGGCGTGCTCTCCTCTCCGCTTCCTGTAGTCCACGATCAGCTCCTTGGTCTTCTTAACGTTGAGGGCGAGGTTGTTTTCTTGGCACCACTGTGCCAGTGATCTAACCTCCTCCCTGTAGGCTGTCTCGTCGTCGTCGGCGATCAGACCCAACACTGTCGTGTCGTCAGCAAACTTGATGAAGACGTTGGAGCTGTGCATAGCCATGCAGTCGTGGGTGTACAGGGAGTAGAGGAGAGGGCTCAACACGCATCCCTGAGGGGCTCCAGTGTTGAGGGTCAGCGGCTCTGAGGTGGTGCTGCCCATCCTCACCACCTGGCGGCGGCCCGACAGGAAGTCCAGTATCCAGCTGCACATGGTCGGGTGCAGGCCTAGACTCCTGAGCTTGGTGTCGAGCTTGGCAGGAACTATCGTGTTGAACGCTGAGTTGAAGTCCACAAACAGCATTCTCACACAACAGTTCTTCCCCTCCAGGTGAGAGAGGGCAGTGTGAAGTGCCATGGCAATGGCGTCGTCGGTGGATCTGTTTTGACGGTAAGCAAATTGCCATGGGTCCAGCGTGGCAGGCAACATGGAACAAATGAAGTCCTTGACCAGCCTCTCGAAGCATTTACTGGCAATCGAGGTGAGGGCTACGGGTCTCCAGTCATTCAGGCAGGTTACCTTGGGGTGTTTAGGGACAGGCACGATGATGGACATCTTGAAGACCTCGGGAACAACAGCCTGGGACAGGGACAGGTTGAAGATGTCTCCTGCCAGCTGGTCTGCGCATGCTCTGAGGACGCGCCCCGGGATGTAGTCTGGGCCCGCCGCCTTCCGGATGTCCACCCGCTTGAAGGCTCTGCGCACGTCAGCCTCTGAGATGCTCAGCAGGCTGGCCTCCTCAGGCAGCGCTGACTTCGGCGGGCTGCCGTTCACGTCGAACCGGGCGATGAAGGTGTTTAGCTCGCCAGGGAGGGAGGTAGAGGAGTTCTCCACACCGCTGGTTCTCCCTCTGAAGTCCGTGATTGTCTGCAGCCCCTTCCACACACCCCTCACGTCGTGGCTCTTGAATTTGTCCTCCACCCTGTTCTTATACTCCCGCTTGGCAGAGCCGATGGTCTTGCGGAGGTCGTAGCGGGCTCTGGTATATTCCACCATATTCCCGGAGTCAAAGGCGGCGTTACGCGTGCGGAGTGCGGCGCGAACATCGCCATTAATCCACAGTTTCTGGTTGGGATAAATCCGAACCGACTTAGTAGGAACAACGTCATCTATGCATTTCTTAATGAACCCGGTGACTGAGGACGCGTACTCGCTGATGTTATTGTCCGACGCAACCCTGAACACATCCCAGACCACGTGATCAAAACAATCCTGCAGCATAGACTCTGATTGGTCCGACCAGCATTGGACCTCCTTCACAGCGATTGGTTGCTGCTTCAGTCTCTGCCTGTAGGCGGGGAGTAGTTGGATCGAGCGGTGATCTGATTTGCCGAACGGTGGGCGGAAGAGGGACTTGTAGCCATCCCGGAAGGGGTTGTAGCAGTGGTCGAGGATCCGCTCGCCCCGTGTGTTGCTTGTGATGTGTTGAACTTCGGGAGAACTTTCTTCAGGTTTGCCTTATTGAAGTCCCCCGCCACGATGAAAGCAGCCTCAGGGTGAGCCGACTCCTGTTCGCTGATAGCCCCATAAAGCTCCTTCAACGCTGTGTCCGTGTTGGCTTGAGGGGTAATGTACACAGCAGTCATGGTTACTGCTGTAAACTCCCGCGGTAGCCAGAATGGTCGGCACATAAGCATCAGGTACTCCAGGTCCGGGGAACAGAAAGACTTGAGGGTCTGCACATGACTCTGTTTGCACCAAGATCTGTTTATCATGAGACAGACCCCCCCTCCATGATCTTTACCAGAGAGAGTCTTTGTTCTGTCCGCGCGGTGGACGAAAAATCCTGTCGGCTCGATGGCTGAGTCGGCAACCCCCTCCGACATCCATGTCTCTGTCAGGCAGATGATGCAGTTGTCCTTAGTTTCCCGGTGGAATTGTATATGAGCCTGTAGCTCGCATAACTTATTGTCCAGAGACTGTACATTAGCCAGCAGAATGGTGGGTAGTGGAGGTCGATTGGCACGACGTCGCAGCCTGACCAGCACGCCGGCTCGCTTCCCTCTCCGTCGGCGACGCCTGCGTCTGATCGCGCCTAAAATGGACGGAGATAATCCAGCCGCGACTCCGGGCGGGACGTCCGAGTCGAAAGACTTGAAAAACTCCGGTAGTGGCCGTCAACCTGTTTACTCATTCTGTGACAACACTGAACAAAGTTAAGTAAATTCAAATGCATATACCAATACTAGACACCTTAAAGATGTGTACAAAAAATCTTTGCCCTATCTTAACATATTTTACTAACCTTTTGTTAGTAAAGACACCCTTTATTTTTTTTAATATTTGGTGGAAATGCATTGAAACATCATTCAGAAAAATTAATTACGGTCACTATTGTGACCGAAGGGATTAAATGGGTTAAGGTAATACATTTTTTTACAGTTCTCATGGACCATATACACCGAGATAATCCATCAACCTGACAGGTGTGGCATATCAAGATGCTGATTAGACAGCATGATTATTGCACAGGTGTGCCTAAAGGCTGATACTGTCAGGGTTTTTACCGGTGAACCCAGGAGCAGACACGAGGCAGGAGACGAGTGAACTGGTAACACTGTTTACTTAGAACAAGAATCAATTCAGGTCTGGATACACAGGATAGCAATGAACATACAAGACGACTAAGCAAAGACACAATGAGGAAGCAGGGCTTAAATAGGGAAAGCTGGCATGATTCTGATGTGCAGCAGCTGTGCGGTAGTCGCAGGCGTGACACCTCACAATGTTAGCAGACTGCAAACAAGAAGCGAAGATGCTCCAGTTAGTCAGCCGTGTGACCTTGGATGTCATTGCCAAGGTACTCGAGCAAAACGCCCGTCCTCCATGTCATAGTTAGTGAATGAACGTTTACAGCCAACTTTATTCATTTCATGCCCGTTTGACACCTATTGCACTCCGAACCGTCCCTGGAAGGAGGGATCCCCCACTCTGAGTTCCTTCTCCAGATTTCTTCCTTGTTATTTAAGGGAGTCGTTTCTTACCCTTAGGGGCGCTAGGGCTAGGGGGGTGTCATAATC
>PIJE02003021.1:9169-19902 GCA_002895965.2 Coryphaenoides rupestris | reverse complement strand
GAACTGGTAACACTGTTTACTTAGAACAAGAATCAATTCAGGTCTGGATACACAGGATAGCAATGAACATACAAGACGACTAAGCAAAGACACAATGAGGAAGCAGGGCTTAAATAGGGGAAGCTGGCATGATTCTGATGTGCAGCAGCTGTGCGGCAGTCGCAGGTGGCAATCAGCGACACTCCCACCAACCTGCAGCAGAGGGAGGCAGAGAGACACACAGACAGACACAGACAGAGACAGGGACACTAGGGAACAGAGGTGGAAGAGGATGCAGGCTGGGCAGGTGTGACAGGACCCCCCCACCTACGGAACACCCCAGGAGTCCCCACCTGGCCGGTCAGGGTGGCGTGCGTAAAAGTCACTAATTCGAGGGACACATGACCCCATAATCATATGGCCTGCAAAGCCCTTTGAGACTGTAACTGTGATTAAGGGCTATACAAATAACATTTACTTGACTTGACTGGTCCTTGCTGTCAGGGCTTTTACCGGTGAACCCAGGAGCAGACACGAGGCAGGAGACGAGAGAACTGGTAACACTGTTTACTTAGAACAAGAATCAATTCAGGTCTGGATACACAGGATAGCAATGAACATACAAGACGACTAAGCAAAGACACAATGAGGAAGCAGGGCTTAAATAGGGGAAGCTGGCATGATTCTGATGTGCAGCAGCTGTGCGGCAGTCGCAGGTGGCAATCAGCGACACTCCCACCAACCTGCAGCAGAGGGAGGCAGAGAGACACACAGACAGACACAGACAGAGACAGGGACACTAGGGAACAGAGGTGGAAGAGGATGCAGGCTGGGCAGGTGTGACAGATACATACTCCGCAAGAACAGAGAAATTTGTTCTCGCTCCCAGGGCTGCGAGAAAAAAATGGCGTCATTTTGTTCTCGCTGCACAGGTTCGGGAGTTCTTGCAGCTTGTTCTCGACACATCATCCGGGCCGAACTTTTTTCTCGCGTCGTGTCCGAGAACTAATGTGTGATTGGTCAATTTGAAGTGGCCGTGGTTAATGCGCTTTCCGCCGGCGCAGAAGTTTGCTGCTGTGGGCGGGGCCTTTGAGGAATTTCTGGTGAAGTATGAAATGTCCTGGCCAGAACGAACTTTGTTCTTGTTCTTGCCACCTCGAGAACAAGAACAAGAACTCTGTTCTTGCGGAGTATGTATCAGCCTGGTTTAGGCTGGTCACAATAAAAGGCCACTCTAAAATGTGCAGTTTTATCTTGAAAAGAGACATTTATATGCACTGAAGTTAGGGATGCACCGATCCAACTTTTTGAGTCCCGATACCGATACTGATACCTGGGCTTTGGGTATCGGCCGATACCGAGTACCGATCCGATACATTGTTAAATTAATAAACTGTTCTTCACTGTGTGGAAGAGAATGGGATCATTCTTTTGTGCAAGGCAACATCAGGCTTGACTTAAACATTACTTTCCTAACTTTGTAAAACAAAATCTAACAAATTAACAGATATAAATTTACTGAATTGTTATTTATTATTAAAATAATAAATAATCGTGCACCAGCAACTTGAACAAAACATTAAAAATAAACAGGAATCAAAATTCTTTGTAAACATTTAGTGCAAATAGGAATATTCCTAACATTTACATCCCGCCCTGATCAGCCAGCGGCGGCTTCGCGCGATTCATTTGCAGTCTGGACGCGGAGGGGTGAACATCTCGTGCTCTGACTGCAGCTGCGAGGGACTGCGAGGACAGGACCGGGCCGCCTGTGAGTGCTTTGGGGGAGGGGCCCACGGCAGCACCTGCCCGCTGCTCATTGACAAGAGTAAGAACGATACGTGCTTTCAGGTCAGAGTCGCCAAAAGTCTCCAATAACACCAGAAAAAGTCGCTAGATTTGTCGCTAGTCACTTTTTTGAAAAAGAGTCGCTAGAGGGGTCTGAATACTCGCTAAATATAGCGACAAAGTCGCTAAGTTGGCAACACTGCATGCTGCGCGTGCTGCTGACACATGACGTAGTACGCGTCGCACACATAGAATTGAAGTGAATAGATCAGTCCCATGGATCGGCCCCATTGTCTCCGATACCCGATGTAGCTATTTTAGTCATATCGGGGCCGATATCCGATATCAATATCGGATCGGTGCATCCCTAACTGAAGTATGGATTTCACAGATCAGGTCAGAAAACCAGTCAGTATCTGGTGTGCCTCACGCAGTGCAACACATCTCATTCGCATGGAGTTGATGAGGTTGTTGATTGTGGCCTGTGGAATGTTGGTCCACTCCTCTTCAATGGCTGTGTGAAGTTGCTGGATATTGGCAGGAACTGGAACACGCTGTCGTATACGCCGATCCAGAGCATCCCAAACATGCTCAATGAGTGACATGTCCGGGGAGTATGGAGGCCATGCAAGAACTGGGATGTTTTCAGCTTCCAGGAATTGTGTACAGATCCTTGCAACATGGGGCCGTGCATTATCATGCTGCAACATGAGGCGATGGTGGTGGATGAATGGCACAACAATGGGCCTCAGGATCTCATCACGGTATCTCTGTGCATTCACAATACCATCAATAAAATGCACCTGTGTTTGTTGTCCGTAGCATATGCCTGCCCATACCATAACCCCACCGCCACCAAGGGCCACTCTAGTCACAATGTTGACATCAGCAAACTGCTCACCCACATGACGCCATACACGCTGTCTGCCATCTGCCCGGTACAGTGAAAACCGGGATTCATCCATAAAGAGAACACTTCTCCAAAGTGCCAGACGCCATCGAAGGTGAGCATTTGCCCACTCAAGTCGGTTACGACGACAAACTGCAGTCAGGTCAAGACCCCGGTGAGGACGACGAGCATGCGGATGAGCTTCCCTGAGATGGTTTCTGACAGTTTGTGCAGAAATTCTTTGGTTATGCAAACCAATTGTTGCATCAGCTGTCCGGGTGGCTGGTCTCAAACGATCTTGCAGGTGAAGATGCCGGATGTGGAGGTCCTGGGCTGGCGTGGTGACACGTGGTCTGCGGTTGTGAGACCGGTTGGATGTACTGCCAAATTCTCTGAAACATATTTGGAGAGGGCTTATGGTAGAGAAATGAACATTCAATTTATGGGCAACAGCTCTGGTGGACATTCCTGTTGTCAGCATGCCAATTGCATGCTCCCTCAAAACTTGCGACATCTGTGGCATTGTGCTGTGTGATAAAACTGCACATTTTAGAGTGGCCTTATTGTGACCAGCCTAAGGCACACCTGTGCATAAGATGCTGTCTAATCAGCATCTTGATATGCCACACCTGTCAGGTGGATGGATTATCTCGGCAAAGGAGAAGTGCTCACTAACACAGATTTAAACAAGTTTGTGAATTTTTTTTTAGAGAAATAGGCCTTTTGTGTACATAGAAAAAATCTTAGATCTTAGCTTTCAACTCATGAAAAATTGGAGCTGAAACAAAAGTCCCCTCTTTTTTTGTCGCTTGCCATGTCAGTCAGAGTTTCACTCTCCAGAATGGCCCCTTGGCAGACACCAAGGTTGTTTCCATTTCTAAACTGTCTTACCGGTGCGACCTGCATCACCTGCAGCTGGATGTGCTGTGGCTGGGCCAGGCAGCCGGCGGCGGCCTGAGCCACGGGGATGTACTGGATCCTCTGGTAGTCCCCCGGGGCCGTGCGGTAGTCCGTGTTCATGGTCTGGGACAGCTCCGTCATGGCCTGGGTCAGCAGGTCCGTGGTCTGTGCCCAGAGGGAGTTTCACAATAAAAGCCTTGAGTCTGGCGTGCGAGAGCGGGAGGGCAACTAAGGTACAAACTAAGGTAAGGTACTTAAATGAATGAATGAAATTAACTAGGTATAAGCATCATCGTCTGGGGTCAGCTGGTCCATGGTCTGTCGAGAGGGAGTTTCACAATAAAAGCCTTGAATCCTCCCTGCGAGAGGGTAATGTACGATAATCCTTTTGAGGAAAAGGACTAGGTCTACTAGAATTTAATGTTTGAATTTTGGGATTTAGGCATAGTCTTTTCTTTCTTTCCTTAATCTTTCGACAAAAGTTCATCTTATCCGACAAGAGACATCTTTCTTTGGGTGATTGGGAGCCGTTAGCAGTTCAAAGACACGGTACCACTTTTCACCGGGCGGTGGGAACCGAACCGGCAACCACATCTTTTATTTCCCTCACAGCCTCATGCTCTGCCCTCCTGATCTAGCTCACACACTGGCTAACACATTAGCATGACGATCCACGGCTACTGAGGCGGTCGTCTTCTCAACACGCCACAAGACTGTGTCCCTCGGTGTTTGACCAGAGTAAAAAAATTCATATTGTAAAATTAGGTACAAATTTATATATATCCAGTATTGCATAGCTTTTTTTTTTTTAAATGTGTACAAGGTTTAATGACGATGTTAGTTTCTGATTGTTATCGTCTCAAGCCAAGGAGCTCAGAATGCACTGATTCTTACTTATAGTCCCTTTAGTATTTTTTATGTTTATCCCTCAATGGTGCCTCACTAAAGGAGGAAGTGATGGTTAAAACGTTTACAGGTTCCGCCCATTGTGTTTTGCGTTGGGACCTGAAGGTTTGGCGTTTGGACCCGGAGATTAATTGTCCGTCACGCGTGGCGTCAGACTTAGCGACCAGATAGTTAGCTCACGATGATGGCCTCCGAGGCGGCGGCGGTGCCGGCGGCGGTGCCGAGGATGGCGGGGGAGCTGCTGATGACGGCAGTGGCGGTCAACAGCATCTGGACCGTCAGCTGGCCGAACTCTGCGTGCTTCTTCCTGATGTGCTGCACCATCTTGGTCTGAGAGCAGCACATGCACACACAGTGTTTTAGTTTTAGCTTTTTTTTAACCAAGACAAGATAGGGTTATTGTTGTATTGTTAAAGGGTACATATTATGCCACCAGGTGTGAGTGTCATTAGCCACTGCAAGCCGTCTCACAATTGACCATGTGACTTCCGTCTAGTGACATCACAAGTGGGAGTGTCCACCTAGATGTATGCTGACTAGATCAGTTTAACTGTCGGTACAGTCCGCTGGGTAGGCTGGTAGACTGATCTAGTAATCATACATCTAGGTGGACATTCACATTCATTCAGTTAGCGCCACGCTGCTGCTGGACGGGACGCAGCTGCTCCGCAACATCACGCTGTTGCGGACCACAGTGATTTAGTGAGTGGTGCTCCGCAGCAGTGAGGGTCTAGCTTGAGCCTAGCCTTCCTCTCTCCCCACCGCCGCCTTTGTTTATAGTCTCGATGCCGCCCGCGACCACTTCCGGTCGGGGGAGCCGGGTCGACAGCCTCCGCAACATGGGACGCTCTTTTTAATCAAACACCAGATTACATGTTATGTTGTTTGTTTATTGTTCATGTTTATTTATTCGCTAAAATGTCTTATTGCAACAAGAATAACCCAAGACACCGTGGTGTAATAGACTTAAAATTGCTGCAGCTGTCTCTGAATACCCACGTCTTTTTGAATAACCGTTCCCATCCCTAATATAAGCAAATATAAATAAATATTACCTTGCAATATTTCCTTTCATCATTATCTGCAATATTCTTATTATTTGTATCATGTGCAATACTTCCTCTTACCATTATTACCGTTTTATTTCACTTCAATTATAGCCAAATAGTTTTTGCTGATTGAGTATCTTATCTATATTTTTATACTTATAGGACTTAGACCTACTGTCAATTTCTAAATCTGTTATTTTATTTTTATTATTCTACTGTTTATTTCTCTATTGTCTTATTCTATTGCTATGCAACCTGGCACAAGAATTTCCTTAGGGATTAATAAAGTTCAATCTTATCTTATCTAAAGCACTTGATAAAATGAAAGCAGACTAATGTTTGTCATACAGTGAGAGGGGAGCACCAATCCTGGAGGTTTGATTCAACACATTGCATGGCTGCACTGGTGACGTCAGAGGCCATAAGCCAAGCACAATGTCTGAGAAGCAAAACGCGTCTGTACTGAACTAACATGACGCGTTTAATCACCAACGAGGTGGGCAACACATATGTGATGCATTTATACATGGTGTAGTTTGGCACGGAAGCAATTGGGTAATAATGAAGATGAATAATACAATAGATAATACATAGTAAAAGAACGTCATGTCCAGTATATATTTTTTGTATATTTTATTTTGTCACCCCCCTAACCCTAGTCCCCCCAGAGGGCAAGAAAAAAGTCCCTTAGTTAAACAATGAGGAAATCTTCAGAAGGAACACAGAGGGTCCCTCCTTCAGGGAAGGATACAATGGGTGTCATCATTGAGGATAGGATAGAATAGAACAGGATAGGATAAAATAGAATAGGATAGGATAGAATAGGACTCTGGGTTGGGAATGAGTTGCTGCCTCAAGTGAAGGAGTTCAAGTATCTCGGGGTCTTGTTCACGAGTGAGAGCAAAATTGGAGCGGGAGATGGACAGACGGATTTGTGCAGCATCTGCAGTAATGCGGCCGCTGTACCGGTCCGTTGTGGTGAAGAGGGAGCTGAGCCGGAAGGCAAAGCTCTCGATTTACAGGTCCATCTACGTTCCAACCCTCACCTATGGTCACAAGCTTTGGGTAGTGACCGAAAGAATGAGATCGCGGATACAAACGGCCGAAATGAGTTTCCTCCGCAGGGTGGCTGGGCTCAGCCTTAGCGATAGGGTGAGGAGCTCAGACATCCGGAGGGAGCTCGGAGTAGAGCCGCTGCTCCTCCGTGTCGAAAGGAGTCAGCTGAGATGGTTCGGGCATCTGATTAGGATGCCCCCTGGGCGCCTCCCTTCAGAGGTTTTCCGGGCAAGTCCAACTGGGAGGAGACCCCGGGGCAGACCCAGAACCCGCTGGAGGGATTATATATCTCGTCTGGCCTGGGAACGCCTCGGGATCCCCCAGGAGGAACTAGAGAGTGTGGCTGGGGAGAAGGAAGCCTGGGGGGCCCTGCTTAGCCGCATAAGCAGACGAGAATGGATGGATGGAGAATGGATGGATGGATAGGATAGAATAGGGTAGAATAGGATGAAGGGGACAGAGAGGTTGGGGTAGAGAGGGGGGGAGGGTTAGGGTGAAGGGGACAATTCAATGAAATATTATTTGTATAGCCCTTAATCACAACACAGTCTCAAAGGACTTTACAGGCCAGATTATTATGGGCCAAAAGTGATTTATGACACCCTCCTAGTCCTAGCCCCCCCTAAGGGCAAGAAACGACTCCCTTAATTAACAAGGAAGAAATCTTGAGGAGGAACTCAGAGTGGGGGATCCCTCCTTCCAGGGATGGTTCAGAGTGCAATGGGTGTCATACGGGCATTAAAAACAGGGGTAACAGAGGTTGGGGTAGAGAGGGGGGAGGGTTAGGGTGAAGGGGATGCAGAGGAAACAGGCAGCCTCCTCACTTGCGCAGCCTCAGGGATTGATTGATTCACTGGCCTGGCCTTCACATTATATCCAGCAACAAAAATGCCTTTGTAAATTACAGGCGGCACAGTTTCCACGACGTCCGTCCGAGGCTGGCTCTGGCGTTTGGGCTTGAAGCGAGCATGCCTGAGCGAGGCATGCTTTCCATTTCCTGATAAGATAGGATAAGATAAGATAGAACTGTATTAATCCCGAAGAAGATTATTGTTCCAGGTTGCATAGCAATACAGTACAATAAAACAATAGAGAAATCAACAGAATAATCCAAATAAACTAACAGATTTACAAATGTACAGTCAAAATATACAAATATATAGGCAAGATAAGGTATTCAGACAAAAAACTATTTGGCATAATTGAAGTGTAATACTGTGATAATAATAATGGTTAGGGGACGTATTGCACATGACACAAAGAATATTGGTTATATCGGGTTTTTTTATCGGTTTTATAACCAGATCGGTTTAAACTGATTTTCACCCGGATTTTATGTTTCCATGGATCCAAAAGTTGTTCCTGTTCGTGTGAGATTATGTAACAGGGTCCTCTTGTGGCGAAATGAGGCATGCTGGATGGCTCGGAACAAGCTTCCGGAAATAGTAGGCTAAGCGGAGAGCAAAATGGGGAGAAAAAGCAAACAAGATCAGCCAGATTCACTTGAAGTGGTTAAAAAAACAAGAACGGGTGAAACAACTGAATGTTTGCGCTGCAAATGGTGTGCGGTAGAGATAGAGCCTTAACTAAGTGACAGGTTGTAACACAAAAGGTACAATTCCTGAGCCACATTCCCACACCAGGTGGCAGATCCCTTAGCGAGGAGGATAGGAAATCCAAGAAAACCTTATTACAAAAAAACGAATGATAGGATTCTTGGGAATGACGGGCTACTGCAGACAGTGGATACCCGATTATGCAAATTTAGTACAGCCACTCCAAGACGTCACACATGGCCACGACTTGACTCCGACTGACTCCGTGACGTGGACACCAGCAGCAGATGCTACAATCATACGACTTAAACGAAACCTTTATGACTGCTGACTACTTCAGGTCGACAGACCATAACAACCCTTCACACAGACAGTGGGGGAACGAGATGGGTAATATGATACGGCACTACAGAGGCATGGGGGCAAGTTGTGTCGCGATTGCCTATTTTTTCATCCAAGTTAGAACCCGGTGGCAGCTCTGGTTTACCACATTGTTTGGAAGGCATGGCAGCGCGGCAAATGGCGGTTGCCGCCCAGTAGGGGCTAGTGGGTTACATGGCATTATTTTGCTTGTTCCGCACGAGGTTTTCAATCTATTATGGCGAACTAGAAGACATTCACCTAACAGCATCACTGATTCCCTGTCATATCGCAGCGTGTTGCTGTCTAATGCCTAAAGTTTGGTTGCAGAGGTGTACAGTGTGAAGCCCGGCTACCCTGCTGCCTACTCCGAGATGGGGAGCCACACGACTGTGTGGCCACATTTAATGAACTATGCACACCACGTGTGGACCTGAACAGCTACACCACTGTTACCGGGACGGATGTGTTGTATGTTGATGGTTCTAGCCGGAAAGATCCAACAACAGGTGTTAACGAAGTGGGCTATGCCATTGCCACGCAGGACTGCGTGGTGGAATCTGCTAGGCTACCCTCCTCACCTATCAGCACAAGCAGCTGAACTGTTTGCTCTAACCAGAGCATGCATACTATCAGGAAGGTAAACGAGTTACCATCTATACAGACAGTAGGTATGCTTTTGGAGTTGTTCATGATTTTGGTACCTTGTGGAAGATGAGAGGGTTCCTCACATCCACCGGGAAAACGGATAATCATGCACAATTGGTTGCTAACCTGCTAGATGCTATACTCTTACCTGCCGCCATTTCTGTATGTCTGATGTGAAGCGCACACAGGGGCCAAGGACCTGGTGTCTAGAGGGAACCGATGGCAGATGAAGGGGCTAAAGCAGCTGCCAAAGGCCCACTCGCATCCGCCATGCAGATGGCACAGTTGACGCCCTCAGTCACCATTGAGGAATTGGCAAAAGCTCAAACCAGGGCCGTGCCCGCAGAGCGCCAGTCATGGAAATCAGCTGGTGCAGAGTATCGCAATGGATTGTGTTATGGCCGAATGGGCGGCCATGCTTACCTAAATGTTTTGTTTCCTATCTACGCTATTATGACACATGGGACAGATCATGTGTCAAAGGGGGGAATGGTAGATAGCATCAATCGGCATTGGTACACACAAGGATTTTCAAATTATGCAAAAAAAAAAAAAAAAAAGCCAAATCATGTGAGGGAAAGAGATATTGTTTAGTAATGGTAGACATGTTGTCCAAATGGATTGAAGTATTTCCCAGCAGGGCGGCTGACTTTGTAGCCGTTGCTAAGGCCTTCATCACAGAAATCATTCCGAGATGGGGAATACAGAGCGAAGGTAGGACTGTCCCCCTATGAGGTCTTGATGGGGCGACCCATGCCAATGGGGACAGGTGCATCACACGACAGCAATATGAGTACAGAACAAGTCCATCACAGCATGATTATATTATACAATCATTATTGTACTGTATTAATCTTTCTCGAAGTCTCCACTCACAGGTTAAAGAGGCCTTATCACCATCCAAGGATCCATGACCTACAACCAGGGAATTGGATCGTGGTGAAGGACTATCGGAGGCGAACCTGGCGCTCACCGAGGTGGTTAGGACCATTCCAAGTCCTGCTGGTCACCTCATCAGCGGTCAAGGTAGCTGAAAGGGCACACCATTTGCAGCGCAAACATTCAGTTGTTTCACCCGTTCTTGTTTTTTTAACCACTTCAAGTGAATCTGGCTGATCTTGTTTGCTTTTTCTCCCCATTTTGCTCTCCGCTTAGCCTACTATTTCCGGAAGCTTGTTCCGAGCCATCCAGCATGCCTCATTTCGCCACAAGAGGACCCTGTTACATAATCTCACACGAACAGGAACAACTTTTGGATCCATGGAAACATAAAATCCGGGTGAAAATCAGTTTAAACCGATCTGGTTATAAAACCGATAAAAAAACCCGATATAACCAATATTCTTTGTGTCATGTGCAATACGTCCCCTAACCATTATTATTATCACAGTATTACACTTCAATTATGCCAAATTGTTTTTTGTCTGAATACCTTATCTTGCCTATATATTTGTATATTTTGACTGTACATTTGTAAATCTGTTAGTTTATTTTTATTATTCTGTTGATTTCTCTATTGTTTTATTGTACTGTATTGCTATGCAACCTGGCACAAGAATTTCCTATAAAGTTCAGTATCTCTGATGGGCTGGGAGGAGGGTG
>PIJE02003020.1:32500-37500 GCA_002895965.2 Coryphaenoides rupestris | reverse complement strand
CAGGGGGAACACACAAACATACATACACACACACACACACACACACACACACACACACACACACACACACACACACACACACACACATCCGGGGAAAGCTACGTGAGGCCCGGGTGGCTGCATGCTCCACCAGCAGAGCCGAAGACAACAGGCAAATAGATGGGAGGGGTACACTGAGAGAGAGAGAGAGAGAGAGAGAGAGAGAGAGAGAGAGAGAGAGAGAGAAGAGAGGGGGCAACATACAGACAGACAGACAGACAGGCACAACCCTCCGCAACATGAGCCCTTTGCTGCAGAGCAGAAAGCCAGAGCCGCCCTGATTAGAGATGCAGGAAGTGGATCTAAATAGAGAGAGAGAGAGAGAGAGAGGAGCACCATGTGATGTGGTCGAGAGATCCGGCAGAAGTCGTACGCGCTGGAATGCTAGCGTGGCCCTGCAGTCGGCCGAGGGGTTGTCGAAGGGACAGATCGAGGCTGGGCTCCACTCTCTCTCTCTCTCTCTCTCTCTCTCTCTCTCTCTCTCTCTCTCTCTTCTCTCTTTGTGTCTCTCTGTCCCTGGGGGAACAGGTTAGCTAGAATTAGACTAGCCCTCAGACATTTCTGAACTTTGCGGAGGCCCTGACAGTCCGAACCAGGCCACCATCACCCCCCTCCCACCCCGGAATGAACCTCGCACGGCCGACACGAGGCGCACACACACACGAACACACACACACACACACACACACACACACACACGGACACACGCACACACACACACACACACACACACACATAACAAACACAAAACAGACACACAGACTCGCGGAACAAACACAACGCAGACACGTGAGAAACACAACACACGCACACACACACACACACGCATAGATAGATACACACACACATATGCTTAACAAACAGCAGACACACACACACACACACACACACACCCTCCAGCAGAGTGCTGTTTATGTGGCTGTGGTCCAGGCATGGTCACCGCGGTCGCTGCTGCTGCTGCTGCTAGCTGCCTAGGTTATGCTAACACACACACACACACACACACACACACACTCACACACACACACACGCATGCACACACTCACACACACACCCACACGCACGCACACACTAACACGTACGCATACGAACACGCGCACGCATGCTGACGTGCACAGATGCGTACACACACAGCACAGACACACACAATACACAAACCACACGCACACACACACACACACACATGCATACAAAGACACAACATTCAGACATACACTCACACACATGCACACACACACACAACACACACACACACACACAGATACAGACACGCATTAACTGCCACACAATCAGCAGGGGGGAAAAAAGCGGCAGAGAGCTCGCTCTCCCTGTCTAACATTATTACCTCCATCCGGATACACAAAGAACTGAATTACACACAGCGGGGGGGCTCTAATTGTACACAGATATGATGCTGCCGCCCTCCATTTTGTTTCCATTCTGCCCTTGAATACGGGATTAGTCTTCTGGGAGTGAGACTGGAACACAATGCAGTCGTCCACACAGCCCCACACTAATACACACGTACGTATATAGGATGTACACACCACATAAACACTGACCACACGACTGTATATACGACAGGGCTATTGTGTCTGCTGCGTCATTAAAAAATATAAAGCGTCCGCCCCTCGAGAACAACAAACAAACCCAAACGTTTTATATTGAGTAGGCTCGGCCTCTGTCCGCGTGGGCCCTGAGTTTTTATTTTATTCATTCCTAAATGGCATTGAGTCGAGAGTGTGTTTGTGTTTGTGTCCGCGTCTCCCACCGAGAGCTACAGAGGCCACACACACACACACACACTGTTATTCTGTTGAACAAAGCGGCCGCAACCATGAGCCATCCCTCCATCCATCCCTCCGTCCGTCCGTCTGTCCCTCTGTCCATCCGCCGACCAGATTGTTGTGTTCGAAGCTGGACCGTTTAAAACGGGGGTCGCGTCCTCGAGTGTTTACCGTCCATTGTGGACCGGAGAGTAGGGGGTGGGGGTGGCTGGCTGGCTGGCTGGCTGGCTGGCTGGCAGGCTGGCGAAGGCATCATTTCATTGTCACCTTAATGGCTTCGTAGTTATAAGCAAATAAGGTAGCCGTAGTGTACATGCTTGTTTTGCAAAAGATAATGTAGATTATATAATGTTGATGATACGATGCCAAGCATTTACTGAGGAAATCTTCTCGGCTTTTCTCAATAATTCTGTGTAATGGTGTAATCATGATGATCAGTAATGGGGAACATAATAGCACACTATTGGTGCACATCACACTATCTGCTCATAAAGTAATGTCAAAATATCCAAAAGGCGGTTGAATTTGTTAGGCTACATGATAATTCAAGGCATTACATAGACTTAATCACATAAATAGTGTGTCTTATTATGATTTGCGATTGGTTATGGGCTTTCATAGAGCACATACACTCACAGTAGACTCACAGGAGTGCATTAAGTCATTATGTGTGTGCGTGTATTTGACCGTATTTTGAAATGTCGTCTATATTTCACGTCTATTAGACATCCATTTTCCACGTACGATGCGGTAAGACACAAGTGAAAGCACATGATATCATAACACACACACACACACACACACACACTTCATTGCACAAAAGCACTGTTGGAACAATGGCAACGATCAACGGCGACACTTAAAGGTGACTGCATATTAAAATCGTCTCGCTCTCAAACACCTGACACCTCCCCTCTCCTCTTCCCCTGCTGCATGGACCCCTCCCCGCCACCAGGCGGTGCAGGCGGCCCACTTCCTGGCGGCGGCGGGCGGCGGCGAGGAGGCGTGCCTGGCCCACGGGCAGCTGGCGCAGACGCTGGACGAGCTGCTGCGCCGCGCCTTCAGCCAGTGGAGCCGCGGCGTCGACCGCCAGGGCCTCCGACGCCTCGACCAGCCGCTCGTCCTGCGCTGCCGGCAGGACGCCGCCCTGCTGGACGTCAACTTCGACAGGTGGGTCCCGCCTCCTGCGCACGCACATACGCACATATGAAGTCTTTGCGTGCGAGACCGAGCCAAGTCTTCATAGAGGAAGTGGACGCGGGTAAATAAAAGAGATTTCAAATGAAACAATTGTGATTGGCTAAGACTATTCATTGGAGATTGTTTGTTTTAGTTGTTGTGCAAAACACGCTGTAGGAAAGTCTATTGCCACAATGCCACTTCTGTGGATTGTTTCCGGCTTCTTCCAGGTAAGGACACATGACACAGTCGGTATAATTAGTTAGAGTTTTGGAAGAGAATGGCCAAATAGCTGAAGGAGCACGGTTGTGGTTGTTGAAGAGAAATACCGGGCCTACAGTAAAACCTAACCTCATAGAAACCACTTCCATTTGAGAATCAATGTCACAAAATTGGTGATGATGAATGATTATGTTCGTCAGGGAAATGAGACCTTTTATTTCAAGAATAATACATTGGGCTTCATTTCATTTCATTTCATTTCCTCCATATGGAATTCACATCACTGTTCTGATCCATTCAGCGCAGTGCAAGTTAGCTTCCTCTTTTAATAACGCGCTAAGGCAAAAGTAAGATGTCACGGAACACAGACGAACTGCAATCACTGACATTTAAATGAGAAACGAGGTTTCTTAAAAATAAATATGAGGTTCAGTATTAATAAGTATGAGTAGTATATTATGGTTGAATATCTGCAACCATAATATTTGGAATATTTTATATAGGGTGATATTGTTTTTTTAACTGAGTTTAAAAGATATTGGTTATCCAACAGATAGATAGAAGATGGCAACCTTCCATAGCCAACTACGCTGCAAACAAACAATGCACTCAATCATTATCAATCCTGATCGTTCTCGTCTCCCGACAATCGAGTCTCAAGGCAGTTAAGTCAAGTCTCTAAGTCAAGTCACAAGTCCCCGTTTTCGCGACCCGAGTCTCGAGTCTCAAGTCTCCAGCTCCGACACGCGCACACACAATTACTTACACATGTGTGTGCGTTTATACGTGCTGTATAAACGCACACATTCTCTATTCAAGTTCACTTAGGCATGCAAGCCTTTAACTCGCAGAGATACATCCATAAACACTATTGCACTTACACACAAAAATGCAGACGCACACACACACACACACACACACACCCGCTATAATGCACACACACTTGACCTACAGATGCACCGTGTTTAACTTGGAAGCACTTTAGTTTACAGTGCACAAGACAGTTGTAAGGTTGTACCCTTGTAATTCTATCAGACACAGAGATTCACACACACACACACACACACACACACACACAAGCACACACAAAATGGCTTATTGAGAACACACACACACTCTGTCTCATTCCCACATATTTCACAGGTCACATATTTAACCGCTTGCAGGCTGCAAGGCAGATGGATAAAGCTCCCTGGCTGACAGAGACACATGCCTTCATACAGTCCAAGAGCACACAGAGACTAAACACACACACTCACACACACACAGAGACCTCATCATTCACAGTGCTCTGGGTGTGTGTGTGTGTGTGTGTGTGTGTGTGTGTCTCACTGTGTGTGTGGCGTGTTGTGTAAATGTGTTTCTGCGCCCATGTGTGTATGTGTGTGTGTGTGTGTGTGTGTGTGTGTGTGTGTGTGTTTACATCATATACCATGTATTTGTGTGTGTTTGTGTGTGTTTGTGTGTGTGTGTGTGTGAGTGTGTGTGTGTGCGCAAGTGTGTGTGTGTGTGTGTCTGTCTGTGTGTGTGTGTGTGTGTGTGTGTGTCTCATCATATACAACGTGTGTGTGTGTGTGTGTGTGTGTGTGTGTGTGTGTGTGTCTCTGTGTGTATGTTTCCATCATATACCGTGTGTGTGTGTGTGTGTGTGTGTGTGTGTCCTGCTCAGGAACCTGCTGAAGATGTTCAGTGAGATCCAGTACTGGGAGAGCCTGCATCTGGAGATCCCCCACTACGTGTGTGAGGTGTACCAGCGGCGCGAGGAACTACGCA
>PIJE02003020.1:25000-27500 GCA_002895965.2 Coryphaenoides rupestris | reverse complement strand
GAGGGTGGAGATATAGAGAGAGAGAGAGGGGAGGGAGGGTGAGGAGAGAAGTAGAGAGAGAGGGAGAGGGAGAGGTGGGGGGGGAGAGAGAAGGGGGAGGGAGGGGAGAGGGGGGGGGGGGGCGGGGGGGGGGGCGAGGGCGAGGGCGAGAGAGAGAGGACAGAGGTGAGAGCAGGGGGCCTATATTGGTACCGGAGGGAACCTAACCGTGCAGAAAGTGAAACTCTGGTGGGGGGAGAGAGAGAGAGAGAGAGAGAGAGAGAGAGAGAGAGAGAGAGAGAGAGAGAGAGTCTGAGGGAGGCAGTGAGAGGACAGAGAGATAGGCGAGGTGCTATAGGAGTATACAGGAGGAACCCTGCAGGTGTGTGTGTGTGTGTATGTGTATATGTGTGTGTGTGTGTGTGTGTGTGTGTGTGTGTGTGTGTGTGTGTGTGTGGTGGAGAGAGAGAGAGAGAGAGAGAGAGCACGCGGCGCTGTCAAACCCTGAGCAGTAGCACACTCCTGACACCAAATAATGTGTTTCCTTCCTTCCTACTTTCTCCTCGCGACCGGTACTCTCTCGCCCTCTCTCTCGCTCTCTCTCTCTCTCTCTCTCTCTCTCTCTCTCTCTCTCTGCTCCTCTCTCTCTCTCCCCCCTCTCTCTCTTCCTCCTCCTCTCTCTCTCTCTCTCTCTCTCTCTCTCTCTCTCTCTCTCTCTCACTCTCTCTCTCTCCTTTCTCTCCTCTCTCCTCTCCTCCTTCTCCTGTCCTCCCCCCATCTGTCTCTCTCCCCTCTCTCCCTTGTCTCCTCTCTCTCTCTCTCCCTCTGCTCTCTCCTCTCTCTCTCTCTCTCTCTCTCTCTCTCTCTCTCCCTCTGTAACCCTCCCCTCTCTCCCTCTCTCCCTCTCTCTCTCGCTCCCTCAGGTCCAGGCCATAGTGGATGAGTACAAAGCGTCCAACCTGAGCATCTCGGCGCTGTGCAGGCAGATCAGTGAGAAGCTGCTGGTCAGGCTGGACGGCCGGACCGTGTACAGGTAGCAGGCGGCAACCCGGAACAACCCGGAACAACCCTGAACCCTTCAACCACCAAACAGGCGTCACAACGATGCGATGATTGATAAAAATACAAAAAAAGCCGCATTATCGTTAGCGTCCACGAGTGTGTTTTGATGATGGTAGTGAGAGGCCACTCGTCGCCACATTATCGTTGATCTCAAAACACTACAGGTCAGATTCCAGTGGCTCACCAACACAAATATTGTACTTTTAAGTGGCTTTGGTGGCTGTGGCTGCCCAGTTTCCCCCACACACACATCAAGTCTTTGTTTAAGCCCTTTTTATACCAGGAACACATTATTATTATTGTTGGTATTATTATAATTATGCTCTGATTAACACGGAACCCAGCTAAAACAACATCATTAACAACCACAACAAAGTTTCAAAGTTCAACCTTTTTACCCTTCACCGCCATGTTCTCCGTCGGGGTGACTGCAGCTGTTTCCGTTTTAAGCGTTCTTTCTCCCCCCAGTGTGGGCGTGGCCGTCTCTCTCTCTCTCTCTCTCCCTCTCTCTCTCTCTCTCTCTCTCTCCCCAGGGAGCTGGAGTTCGAGGGCGACCAGCGGGCCTATCGGCAGGCTCAGCTGCGGAGGCTGGGCGCCGCCCACCAGGACGTGGTGGACACCATGGCGCACGTCTACGACACCTTCCGCAGCGCCGGAGCCGAGGTCCGTACCGCGCCTTCTTCTTCCTCACCTTGTTGTGCTGCTGTTACGTCACTGTCAATGTTAATATTAGGCCTTTGTTAAGTCAATGTTATCTCAATGTTAGGACACCGCTATCGGGACATATTACGCCACCAGGTGTGAGTGTGATTAGCCATTGCAAGCCGTTTCACAATTGGCACGTGGCTACCGTCTAGTGACATCACAAGTGGGAATGTCCACCTAGATGTATGCTGACTAGATCAGTTAACCTCGCTGTTTTGTCATCGCTGTGTTGATATTAGTCCCTTCGTGATCAGCATAATGTACACAAACATCGTGCAACTATAAGACTATATAAGAATATAAATAATAGAAGTAATGCCTCACTAGTGACCTCAGGTAATTATCCTATTAGTCCCTTTGTTACATCGTTGTTATGTCGCTGTTACGCTCACCGTTACGTCGACGTGGCGTCTTTGCCGCGTCGTGTTCATCTCCTCGTTTCTCACGTCGCCGACACACACGTCGAAACCAACGTCCCGCCTCACGTTGTTGCGCCGCGCCTCGTTCGCTCGCCGCCATTTTGCCCTTCCGCCTCGGCGTTACGGTACATGGTCCGGTACATCTCTCTCTCTCTCTCTCTCTCTCTCTCTCTCTCTCTCTCTCTCTCTGTTGAGTCACCGTTCCGTCGCTGCAAACATTATGCACGTTGCCAAAATGCGTTCCCCACACCCGCCACCTCCAGCCCCGACAAAAAATTAGCATCGAGTGAGAAATGGGCTCATTCCACAGAGCGTAACAGTCATTTATAGGACGA
>PIJE02003020.1:17500-22500 GCA_002895965.2 Coryphaenoides rupestris | reverse complement strand
CGAAACAGTTGTGGCGCATGCAGCACCCAGAACAACAACAACAACAACAAGAACAACAAAACATTAAAATATCGGTTTACAATGTCCTCAAGTGGGGACTCCGTGCGTTTAAATGTCATTAGAAGGTCAGTGGCCGGGGCTATCTCGGAAAAGCGTTCATTAGTCTGACAGAAGTGGGCACATAACTTGACATTTTCCCCCAGACCACTTACACATTTAAGATGCTATTTGAATCTGGAGCAAAACAGAGCGGAGAGAAAAGGCGAAAAAGAAAATGGAAAGCACCCTTGGATGGGTCTCCGCTGTAGTAGATAGCAGATGTGGACATGAAACGCCGGACTCCGTCGGGAAGGATTCGTTTCGTACGTACCGAGAGTTTTCCAGATAACATCCCCCCCCCCGCCGCCCCATGACGGAACATTTGTTTTGTCGGTTATCGGTTCGTCCTCAAAAAGCACTGTAACAGGTGGTTTTTGTTGTTGTTTGCGGACTTACGGACAGGAACCCGAACCATGAAGTGGTTGTATGTGAAGCTATAAATGGGCAGGAATGAGCATGAATACATTACAAGTGTCCACCTAGATGTATGCTGACTAGATCAGACTACCAGCCTACCCAGCCTACCCTCCTTTTCTGCCCTATCCATCCTCTGACTCCCGTTTTGCCTGATTCCCTGGAAGACCCAGA
Organism: Coryphaenoides rupestris; assembly: GCA_002895965.2. NCBI lineage: Eukaryota > Metazoa > Chordata > Actinopteri > Gadiformes > Macrouridae > Coryphaenoides > Coryphaenoides rupestris. The sequence goes on along the minus strand of PIJE02003020.1, from coordinate 21,813 downwards.
AAGGCTCAGTCTTAGTGGTTCTGTTCCTTTGCTGGGCTTACTCTGGTTCTGCTCGGACGCTACTCGAGCAGACTATCTCCAAATGTGATTGGATTGGATTGGAACAAGCCGGCAGTAGCTTAAGATGTCCATGTTCGGTGGGGGGGGGCGGGGGGGGCGGGGGGGGCGGTGGATGGTGGACAATCCCGTACCAAATCAAGCTTGAAAAGGCTGCCAGGCAAGGGGAAACACAAGTGCAAATGAAATGTTTGTGCGTGTGTGTGTGTGAAGTGTCTGAGCATGCATGTGTGGATGTGCAACGTGTGTGTGTGTGTGTGTGTGTGTGTGTGTGTGTTGGGGTGTGGGTGGATGTACGGCGGCCACCCAACAACTCTTGGACTCTTCAACCCAACCGCCAAAACACACTCTCACTCTCAACACGCGATGTTGTTCAAAAACACAGCAACTAACAACCGGGCTCGTTCTCTATTTGTCCCCCTATGTCTTTATACCCTTAAAATCTCTCCAGCCCCCTCCACCCTCTGCCCTATATTCCTGCCAAAACCCCTTCCAGCCCTCCGACCGTTTTAACCAGGACAGCAGTTAGAAGACGCATACAAACTAGCACAAACTGAGTTTTGCTGCTGCCCACCTTTCGAAGCGGCGTGGCAATCCAATGGATCAGCAGCGGCGATACCGCTCAGTATCACCGCTGTTGTTTAGCATGCAGCTTGTGACCGGCGTGGCCTCGCTTCTCAAAATGGCGCAACGTCGATACGAGGTTACACGGAGCCTCGGGGCTCGGGAGGGAAATCGGGAGCGAGTGTCGGTCCCCCCCCGCTTACCACCGGCAACACTTACAACCGATCGAGGGCCGCGAGAGAGCGTGCACAGAACTCATTTTCATGTAAGCCCCCAGAGTTATAAAAGGCTTTGAGTTGCAATTAGCTGCTAAATCTGAATTCATTTAGATGTGTGATAGTCGCCCGGAAACGTCCCTACCACCGCATGCAAATTAATTGTACATTTTGTCTCGGCGATGTACACTGGCTCGTTAAAGTATTTAACCCCTAAAAGACCCCCCCCCCCCCCCGTGTTCCGATTTGGATTACAAATGTACACATACAGTATTTGTCTGCTCATCATTTTAATTGCAAGCTCATGCCTCCACAGTACAAAGAAAGCTATTCGTCAGCGTTGCATAAAATGCATAGATTTGATGCATTAGTAATCGGGAAGGTCTTTTGAGGTACACATCTGCTCATTTCGGGGGCTATTTTATTTAGTTAGTTTATTTGTTTGTTGTCGTCTTTTTTTGGCGGATTTGCTCCACGTCACCCTCGGCGATGTTGGATTTTCAACAGCACCGCAGATCCTCAACCGAGATTGACCACGAGGCTGTGACCCTGAGTGCTACTTTAGTAGGCCATCGACCCCGCTATTGTTGAACCGCTCGGTGCTCGGTAGGGGCGTGCCCATCGTGTCGTTTTTGATTTACGATCGATTGTCAGATTAAACCACCGTGTCACCGGCTATAACCCCCTGCTGAACGTTCCTCTCTGCTCCGGAAATAAATCTCGGCGTCCAAATTCGAGCTGAAATTGATTGATTGGCGGTTTGCGATGGTTATTGGATTTTGTCAGACAGGCCCTATTGCTTGGGGTCGTTGTCCGACCTTGTTGCAGTAGTCCCCTAACCCTAACCTTAACCCCCAGGATTGGGGGGGTACCACATAACCTGGGCCTGGGCCTGTGAAGCCCTCCATAGATTAATAGATCAGTTGGGACAGTCCACAGGTGTGATGTCACGATAAGTTAGACTTTTGGCACCTGGCTGTAAAATAGAGGCCCTTTGAGTTTAACCCAACCACTATTGACATGACTTGAAGCCTCGTAACAGTGGTCACAGGGGTCTTCCGCAAAAGGAAACTAAAACATCGGTATTCTCCCGTCCCCTTGGACCTCCAGAGCAGGACGAGGAACTCGGCAAGATCCAGGCGGCGGTGGCGGCGGGCGTGACGGCCAACGCGGGCCACCTGCAGACCTACCTGAAGACCTGGGACAAGCACCGCGCCATCTGGGAGATCAACAAGGACCGCTTCATCCAGCGCTACCAGAGGCTCAACACGCCCGTGTCCACCTTCGACGCCGACATCGCCCGGTAAGTGAAGTGGACCTGTAAAGGAAGTCTACATGCCTCCCTGCCTCTGCATGCCCGCTTGGATAGGAGGCAACATCTTAGCCGTTTGGGACACATCCAGCCCTAGACCCCGCGACCCACCACCCTGACCCTGACCCTGACCCTGACCTCCAGTACGGGCGGCCCGCGGGGGGTAGGAGGGCTGCGTTGTTTCTGCCCCGTTCAGCTCCGTCAGCACGTGGCGTTTACCTGCGTAATCCCTTGTTTACGGTGGGAGGTGTCAGCGCGGCTCCACACTCCCCACTGTAAACAACAGCGAAAACAGAAGACATCAGCATTAGCGATTTAGCCTCGGCTAATCCTCGTCCCCCAAGTCGGGCTGCGAGGAGACCATTAAAGACAAACTCTCGCTCTCTGTGTAAAATAAGATCAAATGAGAAATAGCAAGCGAGTACAGCTCGTATTAGCCCGGAAGCTGTTGTCCTGGAAGCCGACTAAATGGTAGTTTTAGCGGTGAGATGGAGAGTGCAGTGGCTGTGGGAATTCGCAGAGCTTAGTGCACAGGGTTCGGAGGAGAGAGAGAGAGGGAGAGAGGGATGTAGACACAGACTACAGAGACGGTGAGAGAGGATGAGAGAGAGAGAGAGAGGATGATGAAGAATGAGGAGGAAATGATGAGTCGGGGGGAACAGGAAGGAGATCTTCTGCCAAAACAAAGATCATTGTCCCGGTGACCTCCGCTCAATCTCCACGGCACACACAGGTCCAGACACACAGACTCAGCAAACACTGCTGTGTGCACACACTCACGCATGCACACACGCACACACACACACACGCACACACACACACACACATGCACACACACACACACACACGCACTGAAGCGCTGTGCAATATTGCTTTATGGATTTTTCTCCAACTGTCTCATGTAAATCACTGTGGAGTCAAGACTGCGTGTGTGTGTGTGTGTGTGTGTGTGTGTGTGTGTGTGTGTGCGTGTGCGTGTGCGCTCACCCATGGCTGAGCGCGTGTGTGTTTATGCACGCTCGTCCGTGTGTGTGTGTGTGTGTGTACACATGGCCGGCTGTCTCAGCACTTTAAAATGTACATCCATGTCAATAATGGCCCGCCATCGATCACAATAATCTGACTTGGTTCAAAGTGGCAATGAAGTTTGTATTGTATTGCTCTTTACTGTCCTTTATTGCATGGATACAATTATACATAATTGTGACGTGGGACGAGCATTTCAAGCTAATATACTGTTCGATATTCGCTGGAACTATTCGACCGTTCTTCGAATACACCCCCCCCTTCCCCCCGCCCCCCCGGCAGAGACCCGATCATTTTCACAACTCGGTCCTCATACGATACTTCAAACGTTTTCTGCAGATATCCACGCTCCGAATTACAGCGATCCGACGTCTTTAGTTCACAGGCTGCTACCCAGGGAGACGGGGCTCACAAGCGAAAGCGGCCGGGCGTGGATATTTCGACAGCCCCTCTCACGTTTCAAAATGTCCTCAATGGATATATAACGTTAACGTCGCCGTGGAGACGAGTTTCCCACAAAGCTGTGCGACGCTAAACAGCCAGTAAGAAACCGTGTGGGCAGAGCGGCTCCCGTGTGAACGTAACATAGTGGGTTCAAAAACGTATGACATCCGATATGTTGCTGGTCCATTGCTGAAAAACTATCAAAAACCAACAAAACCAGCACACTGTACACTGCACGTTGTATACTCGTCGCTGAGGTTTGGCACCGTGGGACTGTTTCTTGTATTTCTTCCATCCTTTCTTGTTTTCAGTTAGCCCATATATTACACGTTATATTTTAACGTTTAATTTGAATACTCGAGTATTTGACACCACCATCATTCCATCCCAGTAAGCGCGGCGGCTTTCATTGTGAGACATGCACGTCCTCTCTGATCTACATGAATTTTAATGAATCAAAAAAAGAAATAAAAAAGCGAGATATGATTGTCTGATTGGCTGAGCTGCGAGACGCCGACTCTCATCTCTGTCTTGCATCACTGTTGCTCATTCAAATCTGGATTCTAGCCCCCGCGCACGTCGCACCCTCTTAACCGCCGCGAATAAGTCGAGTGAGTTACACGACTCTCATTTTCCTACCAACAAGCGGGGGCCTCCTCGCGAACACACACACTCCGCCTGTCATTGTGTCCAAT
>PIJE02003020.1:0-12500 GCA_002895965.2 Coryphaenoides rupestris | reverse complement strand
ATTAGAATGGCCGTGAAGGATGCTCTGACTAAGTCCATAAAACAACCCAACATTATGCAGAACAAATTAACAGATACTGAAGGAAGGTCAAGGCGAAATAACATTGGTTTTTACGGCGTCGCCCAAGGAGAAAGCAGTTAATTCTGTGCCAACTTTTGTCAAACAACCTCCTCAGAAACAAACACAAACTACTGCTTGGCGTCAGTCAACGAAAATCCAACGACAATGCAACAGAGGCGGTCCACAATCGCAAAGCATACTCAGGGATTAGAGAGGGTACTGAAGGACAAAGTACTTCCCGTTGCAGACCCGAGGATGAGAATCCTCAAGGGGCCTCGGACGTACGGTGGGCGCACACACCATGCAGCGCAAGACCCCTGACGGTACGTGAAACATCATTAGCCCGCACGCGTAAAAACACCGTATTTTAAATTGAACCTCTAGCCAATGGCCGTGACCTTTAAATCAATGCAAATAGACCTACCCACGAGAAATATATACACCTGCGCAGGTTTCCCGCATATCGTTTATTCATATTCGCTATTTTAACTTTGAGGCAATTCACGTTTATGCGGATGAGATGGTGGCAGTCAATTCATTTAATTGAATTTATAATTCTATTCAAGCTGGTCCTTTTTCTATATTCTTATCTGTACTAGAGAGAGAGAGAGAGAGAGAGAGAGAGAGATTTGATTTCAAACAGATGACGTATAGAGTTGGACGACTAGTATGTGAGGAATGCTATTCTTCAGCTCTCGTGAAAGGACCTCGACAGGAAGGCTTTCCCGTCTATAGGCAGCGACGGGGATCGTGGGTGGCAAGGAATCAGCCCACCTTCCAAGTCTACTTGTAGTTTAATTTAGTGTTCTTCAGACATCAGCTGGCCAGATGTTCAGGCCTGTTAAGTTTCAAGTTGTCAGGCTGTTAATGACTGTAAAAGGGGTATAGACAAACTAAATGTCACACAGCAGTGGTAAATCGGTGTCATTAATGCCAATGGAGTGAATAACCCTGTTAAAGAGCTCCAATTGTATTTGTATAAGGAACACACCTGCCTCAAATAGAACTTGAGAAATTGAAACGATTTGGCTTTAGAAGTACATTTTATAGTTCCTACAAACTCAGCCATTAGAGGGGTGTGGCTATCCTTTTTCCAAACTCAGTCCAATGTGAGAAGACATTAGAGACAAAGAAGGGATATATGTTGTTGTTGTTGTGTTGTTGTGTTGTTGTTGTTGTTGTGTTGTTGTGTTGTTGTGAAGGGGAAGTTGGAAAACAAACTGGTAACACTACCCAATGTATACACCCCTCCAGAAAGTAAGAATTCTTCGATGTGATTGCTTTATAGAGCTGAAGGTATTTTGATATGTGCACCAGACTTCAATGTGGTGATGAATCATACTTTAGATACAACGAGCCTCAGGAAAAACAAGATGCATTTAACCAAGTTTATTAACACATCGCTGCAGGAGACGGGATTGATTGATGTTTGGAGGGAACTCCACCCTCTGGAGAGGGCCTATACCCACTGGTACGTAACTCATTCTGTCTGCTCCACAATTGACTACTTTTTAATGAACACTGGAGAAAGGCGCAGGGTGGCAGAATGCAGGATTGCAGTGGCTGCGGTATCAGATCATAATGCAATCAGTTGAGTAATGCATAATTGCAGGGGAGGAGTGTACGGAGGCTCACTGTGGGTATCCTGAACGCTAAGGTAACTGTGGAGCAGATAAGGGACGAGATAAAAGATGTATACATAGAAAATGATAATGGGGATGTTGGCCCTGTAATTCTGTGGTGATTCTTTGAAGGTGGCTATGTGAGGGATTGTTCTGACTGCATCACAAAAAAAGGCTTGGAGAGCCACATATGGCTAGCTTGGGGTTGAAAACCTGAGAGAATTAGAGCAAAAACATAAAAGCCATGTGGGATTAGAACAAATTAAGAAAACAAAAGGGGGGGGTGTTGCTAGATAAGGTCCTCAGAGCCGAAATAGAAAAAAAGGCAAGATTTGTGAAGCAGGAACACTGTGGATCGTGCCCAAAGGCAACTCAAATCCAGACGGCAGACACCTGCGCAAACAGCAGCAGGCCTGGAACAGCACCAGTACATCTCCACATCTACCTTCAAGAATGAGTTAACCCCCTGTGCCATCAGCTTCCTTTTAAGTGGACCTTTAGAGAGAGCAGGTCTCCTCCGACATGGACGGAAGCAATAATCTCTATAATATCCCAAGAAGGGTAGAAAGACAAAGAGCTCTGTAAAGAATTATATTCTAATAGACTACAAGCAATCTGCCTCAATCATTTATAAAATATGTGGGACATTTATACCATACCTGATTAATGAAGATCAAAATAGATGTATTATAGTTAAGTTCAGATCTTTATCGTCTCTCTTGAGGGGAATTTGATTTACAGTTGAGGGCAAAAACAGAAGACACACCATAAAAAAAGACATGGGACGTTAATCACAACAACAGTTCATAGAAAACAAGCCAAAAAAGAAGAAGAAAGTGTATCTGTTTTCTAAAAGTCTCAACCATTTGGAACGATATCCATAATAAAGTGCTGCTGAGCCATGCAGTCAAGATTTAGTGCAAATGGAATACATTCATTGTACTTGGAACAAAGGAAAACTTAAAGCTATTGCTTGTCACACTGGGGGACCTGTAACTTTGCCCAGAACGGAGAAAAGCGAATTCCTCCCAAGAACGGAGATGGCCAAGATCAACCGTGCCTTCTGCAAAACTTGTCTGTTATAGATATCTGCTGCTGCATGCCAATTATTTATCTGGCTAACAACCTGAACAATATTGAAAAAATGGTTAGGTTCCAATACCAAGAAAGGAAACAAAGAGTTAAATTGAGCTCAATAAAGGATAAAAGAAAAGAAAAAGAAAAGTTGAAAGATTTCAAATGTTGAAATCGAGCCATCAGGGCCTTTTCCACTTTAAAAGTTTTCAGGCAGTGGCAGAAGGGGCCTTGTTTTCAGACTGCAGATGTGTTAAGGTCATGGTGCAGGTTCTTGTCGATCACTGTTTCCTGGTACTTGTAGCACGCAACCGTCTCACACAAGTTGTCAAAAAGGATTTCAAACTCCCCACAGAGTGGTGTATGTGCATGTCTTTGTGCATATGCACAAAGTTCAAGTTCAAGTTCAAGTATTTTTATTGTAACTTCACAATTTACACGTGAGTATAAACAGTGAGTAGAAAGTACTATAAGGTATTGTCCTGGTCAGCCTTGGAACAGAAAAGGTGTTTGATAATGTAGGTTGGACATTTTTATATCAAGTACTAAGAAGATTGGGTTTCAATGAACATTCAATTTAGGCATCTTAGTATAACGAGAACCAAACCATTATCCAATTTGTTTGAAGCCAATTATAATGACATCCATTCATTCATATTTTTTGATTCATTTAGATTTGAGCTCCAAAATACAATTTTATTCAATTTATTCAGAGGAAACCCCTTGAGATGAAGCATCTCGTTTTCGAGGGGACCTCACAAAAAAAAAAAAAAAATTACAAACTTACAGACAGACAAAAGCTCTCCCTCACACCAAAACCACCCATATCCTCCCCATACCAACCATTAGTTATTAGTCAATAAACAGTTCCAGTTAGGGTCATTCATGTACACATAGACACAGAAAAGGAAAAAAACTAATAAACACGCAAAACAAAACAACAACAAAAAAAATACAAATAAAAATAATCAAGCATGAGGAAAACAGTTGCAGCTTGTATGCAAATGATTAAGAAGAGACCTCTTAAACTGGTGAAAAGAGGAAATGGCTCCAAGAGACCCAGGTAAGCCATTCCAAGTAGAAGGGGCTTTAAATGTAAAGGCTCTCCTCCCAATTTCTTTGGCTATACTTGGAACAAAAAAGAAAAGATGGTCCGTATCTCTTAGGCTATAGGATGAATGATATGGAATCAAATATTGTTTCAGATATGATGGGTAGTTTGAAAAAATGCATTTGTGAACAAACTGTAACCAGTGAAACTGGCGTCAAGCATTTAGTGAAAAAAGATTCAAGATTCAAGATTCAAGATTCAAGAAGACTTTAATTATCCCCGAGGGAACTTATCGTGCAGCATACAAGTCAGAAGAACACAGGGGAGAAATATACACCACACAATATACAGTCAAAGACTGATACATATGACAGTGATGAGTTCTGAATGGACACCTCAAAACAAATCTGCAGAGACTATTATAAATCACATTCAGAGGTTTGAGATTGGTTTCGGCTGTGTTCTGATAAACAACATCCGCATAATCAATTATAGGCAATAGAAGTTGAGTAATAATTTGTAATCTAATCTGTTTTGTAAAACAATTAATTGAGCGATATAACATTCTTAAGATGCAGTTTATTTTTTTAATTATGGAATCAATATGAGGTCTGAAAGTGAGTTGGGAGTCGAGCCAAAGGCCAAGATATTTAAACTCCCCAACATTCGCTAGAGGTATACCATCCAGGAATTTAACCTCAAGAGAATTATTTTGCTTACGGAGTGAAGATTTGGTTGCAAAAAGCATCCTATAAGACTTACTTTTGTTCAATAGAAGCAAATTAGAAGAGAACCATGTTTGAATAAGATTGAAATCAGACTGAAGTGAGGACTCAATTTCTAAACACAACATGTCGTGTTTAGATGTATAAATAACTATCATCTGCATATAGATGAATCTGACAGTCTGAGCATATTTGTGGGAGATCATTTATAAAGATGGAAAATAAAAGGGGCCCCAAGGAAGAACCCTGTGGGACACCCGTTTCAATTATTCTGGGCTGGGAGAGAGCAGCATTGACAGACACACTTTGTAATGAAGATATGAGTTAAACCAAAGAACAGCTGATTTGGAAAGACCAATAGCATAAAGTTTGTTGAGAAGAATATAATGGTTGACGCCTTAGTGAGGTCAATAAAAATTGCACCAGTAGACCTGTTGTTATCTTGTGCAAAAAATATATCATTAGTAAATGTTGTAAGGGCTGTTGTTGTAGAGTGATTAGGTCGAAATCCAGATTGATTTGGAGTCAAGAGGGAGAGATCATTAATATATTTAGACAGTTGCTTAAAAATAACCTTTTCAAATATCTTTGCAAGTGATATTGACGAACGTTGTACTTAGGCTGTTGTACATATTCCAATGCCATAGTTCAATTACAGTTCCTCAAAACAAATTCATAACCTGGGATGAAATTACATCACGGTTTGGGGTTGATAAAATACCTAGAATAAAATAGAAAACACTTCAACTCCCTCAAAACGTAGGGGGAATGGTCTTACCCAATCGAATGGAATATTTGTATGCGGCACAGCTCAGAGCCCGAGCCCTGTTGGTATAGACCAGGGTACGAGGCTCAGTGGAAAGAGCTTGCAGAAAGGGTTACGTTATCATGGATCTTAGTCGGGACAAAGGATTTGCCAGAGACACTGAGAAATGCAATGGACTCACTAGTAAGGTTATCACTGGAAATATGGAGCATTGTATTTTAGTGAGAAAAAAATACAAATGTCAAAGAGAGTTGACTATATTGAGCTGGTGTGCTTATGAGACAATTGTATGCCAATGATTTATGATACAAAGAATCCAAAGAATGGACACAAAAAGGTATTGGCAGGGGAAATATGGCCTTGATAATCAACACTTGTTAAGATACCTACAGTTAAGAGACTTTTTAAGAGAAATAAGAAGTGCACCTGGTGAACCTTCCATGGGAATGAATGATGTGATGGCTGTGGTTGTCCGTGGACAGAACAGGCCTTGGGTCTGCTCTGCTTTCTACCAACGCTTGGGGGGGGGGAGCAGGGGAGATTCAGCACTGCACATGAAAGCACAGTTCTAAATCCAAATATCAGCCAGAGAGACACACAATGTACCTCCACAAACTCTCCCACCTGGAGGGAATCCTGTTTAATTTAACGAACACACTTGGATTTGCACTAAGATCAGGTTATATTGCGAACTTGTAAATAAAGTTGAAAATTGAACATTTATAGTAACTGTGCCACCGACCACATGAATACAGAATTGAATGTATGATCACAAAAATATCCACGAATGTCTGAATAATCACGACAACTGCTCAGTTTCTGTTGTTATGTTCTATTTTGTATCACTGTGTATCGACAACCCCCGCCCCCCACACAACCACCACTACCACCACCCACCACCACCCCCACCACCACAGCCACCACCACCTCCACCACAGCCACCACCACACCTGCACACATGCAAATGCACCACGTTCTGTGTAAAACACCCAAATAAACCAAAAAGCTAGCTTAATGAGTTTTGTGTGCCACGCAACATCAGTATTCATCAGGTACCCCCCCCCCCCCCCTTCCTCCTCCTCCTCCTCCTCCACCTCCTCCTCCTCCTCCTCCTCATCCTCAACCTCCCCTCTCCCAATAATATCCCAGTCATTTGGGTCAGTCGCTTGACTGTGTCTGTGTGAAGGGCATCCACTGAAACGGAAAAGACAGCGAGAGAGAGAGTCAGAGGGGGGGGCGAGACAGGCAGAAAGTTACAGAGAGAGAGAGAGAGAGAGAGAGAGAGCGTCGCCCGGAGGTGTAATAGACACTAGTCGTATCAGTAGCTCACCTCTCTATGATCACCAATCATTGCCCCTCTCTCTCTCTCTCTCTCTCTCTCTCTCTCTCTCTCTCTCTCTCTCTCTCTCTCTGTCTCTCTCTCTGTCTGTGGTGCAGTGGTGTGGTAATTGCCGTCCCTTCGGGTTGGCTGCTAACTTTAGTGTCTCAACAAACCTTTGCACGTCCCTGTGTGTGTGTGTGTGTGTGTGTGGATTTGTGTGTGTGTGTCTGGATTGTGTGTGTGTGTGTGTGTCTGTATGTGTGTGTGTGTGTGTGTGTGTGTGTGTGTGTGTGTGTGTCTGTGTGTGTGTGTGTGTCTGTCTGTCTGTCTGTCTGCATTTGTGTGTGTGTGCATGTGTGTGTGTGTGTGTGTGTGTCTGTCTATCTGCGTGTGTGCGCGTGTGTGTGTGTGTGTGTGTGGGTGTGTGTGAGTGTGTGTGTGTGTGTGTGTGTGTGTGTGTGTGTGTGTGTGTGTGTGTGTGTGTGTGTGCATGTGTGTGTGTGCATGTGTGTGTGTGTGTGTGTGCGTGTGCGCGTGTGTGTGTGCGTGTCCAGGTCCCTTCAGCAGCGTGGTGAGTGGTGACGCGGCCCTGGAGCAGATCCGGGACCTCCGGGGTCAGCTGGAGAGCCTGCAGGAGGAGGAGGGGACCGTCCTCCACGGCCTCAACGTCTTCAAGATCGGACAGCCCCCCTCCAAGGACCTCCAGACCCTGGAGAAGGTCTGAACCTCAGTGCGGAGAGCTCTAGATCTAGATCCCGTCGGCTGGGCCAATCACGAGAGACCAGAAACATTGCATTAGGATATTCAGTACGGGTAGGTCGTGTCCAGGTCAATGGCGGTCGCCATGGTGATGACCGTCCTCTGGCCGGGTGCGAGGTAGAACCCAAGATAAAACGGAGCTGCAGTAGTCCGTCCAAAGGCGAGGAACGTTGCCCTTGACCTTGCAGAAACCGCTAAAAACCACATTAAACATCCCGTCATTACAGAGGCTGTGCAGCAGCAGCCGGCAGCAGCAGCAGCAGCAGCAGCGGCGGCGGCAGCAGCAGCACGCATTGTCTCACTTAATTCCACTCGAGACAAATTAACTTTTTGTACGCGGCGGCGTTCAGCCCGCGGCGATCTGAGGGACGCCGCGCGGGGGGAGGGGGGTAAGCACTTCACAGATCAGCGGGGAGAGCAATGATTACAATCGTCGAGTGTCGTGTGAGCGGGCTCCTACGGGCTGTATTCCGCCCTTATCTGTATTCCGGCTCATACGTGTCCTTGGCAGATGTGTAGCCAGTGTAGATGTTGCGCAAAAGAGTGTGTTCTGTTTTCCCCCCCCCCCCCCGCCAGCAACGTGTATCATGGGCTTCTTCACATCACTCACATTTCCATTGAGTCCTTCAGCAACGACGAGCGACTTACAACGACAACAAAAGCATACAATCAATATGGCCGCCGCTAAGCACCATGTCCTCATTCCATGTCTATCATCTATCTCTTCTCTCCTCCTCCCACCCCACCCACCCACCCACCCACCCACCCACCAGGACCTGGTGTCCCTGCAGCAGGTGTGGGAGGCCAGCCAGCGGTGGACCTCCCACTGGGAGCGGTGGAAGACGGGTCGATTCCTCTCCCTGGACACGGACACGATGGAGACCACCGCCCAGGAGATGTTCAAACGCCTCCACCAGCTCAGCAGGGAGCTCAAGGTCCACACGCACACGCACACACACACACACACCAGACACACACACACACACACACACACACAAACCAGACACACACGCAGACATGGGGGGAATCGAACCGAGAACCTTTCGACAAGGAGTATATCAATATGACTTTCTAAATACATGCATAAATACATAAAAATACACATATATATACCATAGAAGCCTTTGTGTGTCCTGTGTGTCCGTCCACAGGACAAGAAGTGGGACATCGTGGAGGTCACCAAGAGCAGCGTGGAGCAGTTCAAGAGGACCATCCCTCTCATCACGGACCTGAGGAACCCCGCCCTGAGAGACCGGTACTGTACCCGTCCTCCCGGCACCTTCAGGCCGCCAACCCCGCCGCCCCTAAACTCTAATCCACCGACCGGCCCCTCACTGGGTTTTCACGTGGGATAGCAGGATCCATGCCCTAGTTAGACGATTGCGTTTTACTGATGATTTGGTGATCATTTGGTGCAACTGCAACCCTGGGATTATTGACTTCACTCACTCTGCCACACCTCATTGGTTCGATGAGGTGGCCACCGCCGCCGCCGCCACCGCCGCTGCTGGTGGTAACCTCAGAGTGGAATGCAAGGCGGGGGGGGTGCGAGGGGTGCGGGGGGTTAACCATATTAACCATGAATTAATGAGCGCGTGTGTGTGTGTGTGTGTGTGTGTCTTGTGGGTTAATGTGAAGTGTGGCTAAGCTACCTGGGTCTCGGAGGGGGGTCGCGTAGTCGGAGGGCGCGTCGCTGTGATTAAAACTCGCGGGAGAAGAGCCAGAGGGTGATGGCTGGCACAGATTCCACAGCTCCTCCCCTTCCTTCCTCTCTTCCCTCTCTCTCTCTCTCTCTCGCTATACATCTTCCTCTATATCTCTCCATCGCTCGCTCTCTCTCTCTCTCTCTCTCTCTCTCGCTCTCTCTCTCACCCTGCAAGCTGTCAGTTATGCTAGTCAGCGTGGCTAATTATCCTCCTCCTCCTCCTCCTCCACGGCACGACACGACTCGACACGACACGGAGGAGCAGTCTGTTGCATGGCAGACGTCCCCGTCAGTCCGAGCTGATGACCCAGTTCTCCCCACGCACACACACACACACACACACACACACACACACACACACACACACACACACACACACACACACACACACACACACACACACACACACACACACACACACACACACACACACACACACACACACACACACACACTACACACACACACACACACACACACACACACACGAGAGGAGGAGGAGAGAGGATGAGTGTCATATGTGTTGTGTGTGTGTGTGCGTGTGTGTGTGTGCGTTGCAGGCACTGGGACGAGATCCGCCACGAGCTGCAGGCGCCGTTTGACCAGAGCAGCCCCGAGTTCACCCTGGAGAAGATGGTGTCCCTCGGTCTGGACCAGCACGCCGACAAGATCTCTGACATCTGTGGAGCCGCCTGCAAGGAGCTCTCCATAGAGCAGGTCCTCCCTCACTCTCTCTCTCTCCCTCTCTCTCTCTCGCACTCTCTCGCTCTCTCGCTCTCTCTTCCTGTTTTTCATATCTTTATTCTTATCCTTGCTTGCTCTCTCTCTCTCTCTGACATTCTCGCTCGCTGATCATTTCTTGCTGTGTTGCTCTGTCTCTCTCTCTCTCTCTCTCTCTCTCGCTCTCTCCTTTCCATGAATGAAAGTGTAGTTAATTAATTGGCAATAGTGCTACCAATTAATTTGGCAACTCATTTTGGCAGTGCCAAAGCAAATCAGAATATGAAGTGCTACGAATTAAAAAAAAATCGATACAACCAATTAATATTTCGGAGAAAGAAAATCGAAATTGAAATATTCAAAATGTACAGGCACAGTTCGGTAGCTCTCTCTCTCTCTCTCTCTGTCTGTCTGAGTCTGTGTCTCTCTATCTGTCTTCCCCTAACTGTTTGTCAGCCGTGAGAACAGAGGGGGGTGACACTGCTGCTGTGGCTCAGCGCTGCAGCAGCTGTAGCAGCAGCAGCAGCAGCAGCAGCAGCAGCCCGGGACAGCGTCCTGTTTGTAGACACCTTACGTATCTCCTTCCTGTCCCATGCAGAGTCCTCATCCCTTGGTACTGCAGCCCCCCCCACCCTCTTCTCCTCCACCACAGAAGGTCACCACTCCAGCGTTGATATATCCATCACTAAGTCATTCCCTCGACCCCTTGACTTGTCTGTCAGTGCAGTCTCTCTCTCTCTTGCTCTCTCTCTCTCTCTCTTTCTCTCTCTCTCCCTCTCCCTCTCGTCAGTCATCTGAAACTCAGATGCTATTCCTTATTGGGGTCAAAAGGTCACTGGTGGACATTGTTGAAGTCGCCGCTTCAAGGCAACTCTTGTTACGCCCAACACGTGTGCGTTTACGTGCACACGTCGTTTGTGTGTTCATGTTTCACGTGACGGTGGGTGTGTGTGTGTGTTGTGTGTGTGCGTCTGCCGTGTGTGTGTGTTTGTGAACCCTGCCACTTTTCACACTCATGCAATCAAGGACCTTCGGGCAGGGCCCTCCGTGGTGTGGGGGGTGCCGGGTGGGTGGTGGGGGGGGGCGGCTATGATGAATGGCAACCAGGTGTCACAGGGGTCCATGTGGTACTGATTGCAGGTAAAAGGCCCGTGCCTGATGGGTAGGAGTAGGGGGGGGGGAGGAGGAGGAAGAGGAGGAGGAGGAGGAGGTCACACGGAGGGCTAAGTCACCGAGGCGGCGGGAACAGCGGCAACTTCACTGGCTTAGCCTCGCGGCCCCTTCCGTTAGCCTCCAGCGGCAGCATTAGCTCTCCCGCTACGCCCTCCATCTCTCAGGGCTGGCGGAGGTCTGCCACGCTCGCAGGCTGGCAGGCGGTGTGGGGGGAAATTGAGACAAGACTTAATTTCCTCCAGACAAGAACGGCGGGGGTGGCGGGGGGAGGAGGGAGCGGTGAGCCCGATGGGGGTGTTTTAGGATTATGCAGTATGCGGCGCTGCCTGCCTGACTCCCTTCCTCCCTTCCTCCCTTCCTCCCTTCCTCTCTTCCTCCTCCTCCCCACCATCCTTGAAAGCCTGACCCCTCACCCAACCACCACCACCGCCACCACACCACCACCACCACCTATATCCCCAACTCTCACTTGAGTTTGGTTCGAGGTTACATCTGTGTGCGCTACGCATGTCAATAGCTTCGCTCGCCACGGCCCCAGAAGGTGTCTAGATCACGTTAACCTTCCTCTCACACACACGCACACGCACACACACACACACACTGTCAAATCTCCGTGTGGAGGGACAACAGAAGAGAGAGAGAGGGACAGAGAGAGAGAGAGAGAGAGAGAGAGGGCGAGACATGATGATGCTCATTTATGAACCCTCTGCTCTCTGATGTGTGCAAAGCGCTCCGCTCGGCGCCCAGATCAATGGCTTCCTGTACGCCGTCAAAGCCTCGAGAAGAGTCACCGCTGCCGGGCTGTGGAAGAACAAAACACCACCACCTCCACCACCACCACCACCACCACCACCACCACCTCCGCCACCACCCCCCCCCCATCCCAGCCCTGGGTTGCTTTCAACCAGTGCTGTCGTGTGTGTGGTGTGTGTGCGTGTGTGTACTGACGTCACCCTCCTCCGTCTGTCTCGGTGATACATCAGGGTCTGGAGAGCATCGCCAAAACGTGGGAGGAGATGGAGCTGGACGTCGCTCCGTACAAGTCCAAGGGTCACCACCGGCTCAGGTAAGGGCCTCGCGCACCTGTCTGTGTGTCTGTCTGTGTCTGTTTGTGTGTGTGTGTGTGTGTGTGTGTGTGTGTGTGTGCTGTGTGCGTGCGTGTGTGTTTGGCGGGAGAGGTGGTCATCGAGGGGTCACAGTGCAGGAGTTCAGCAGGTTGCATGCGAAATCAGGTGACCTTTAAGCATGACCTGGTCGACCCTCCGGATGGTTAACACGGTTATGGTAAGCGTCAGTGTTAAGGTGTGTGTGTGTGTGTGCGTGTGAGTTCCAGTTACGAGGCGTAGGCTGGTGAAAGTCAGGTGTCCATGTGTGTGTGGCACGTTATGACCTCCCTCGTGGAGCTGTGGTGGGTCGGGGGTCGATCGGCAACGGAGGCTCACGTGAACCACGTTCTTCGTGATCCCTGATATTGCCGCCAAATCCCGCGTTGCTCTCTCTCTCTCTCTCCTCCTCCTCTCTCTC
>PIJE02003019.1:47500-49190 GCA_002895965.2 Coryphaenoides rupestris | reverse complement strand
TTTTTAAGAGTAGAGGAGAATTAAGATAACAGAACTAAGAATTAGAAATAAGTAGTAAGTAAGAAAACATAGTACAGACATAGTAGAGGTTGAGGGATTTTTAGAGATATACAATTCATAGAGATTTTTAAGAGCACTAGTAGTAATAGTATTAGTGATATAAGTAGTCAGCCCGAGTAGTAGGATGAGATAATCTTATTAGATTTAGAGAACTAGCAACTAAGCTTAGAATAAGGAGAGCTATTATGTCAGATGACTTTACATATAGAGAGGCGTTATATAGATAGAGAATTAACAACCAGAATCGTACGTGGGGCGTAAACAAAAAAGAACTCAAAGAGAAAGACTAAGAAAGACATAGATGAAAGAAAGAGAGAGTGAATAGTAAAGAGAAGTTAGAGATTTCATAACCAAGATAGATATAGAGTTATATTATATAGAAGAAAAACATTATAGATAAAGAGAATATATCAAGTAAGAGAAGCAGAGAGACTAGCCTTGTAAGAGTTACAGTAGAAGAGGAAAATTAGAATAAAATAGTCAGAAGATATGATAATAGATAGAACAAGAGAAGAGATACGTAAGAAGACAGAATATAAAGATAATAGAGTTTAGAATTATCACAGAACAGTATAGTAAGAAATAAAAGAGTAGAAAGTTTAAGAAGAAATAGATAAAGATAGAGGATAGATAAGATTAAAATTATAAATAGAAGAGATAGAATTAAAGAGGTAAGCTAGTAAAGTAACTTAGAGAGGTTTAGAGAAAATATAAAAGGTAAAATGATGTAAGAGAGTAGATACACTAAAGAAAACATAAATAGAAGGATTTTATATCCACTTATAGAGAAGAGAGACAAAGTGAAGTAGAAGAAGAGACAATACTTAGAGACGAAGATTCAAAAGATACATAGGTATAGAAAAAGTTAGAAATAGTAGTTTACGCAGAGGAAGATCATTTTAAGAAGATTACATAACATAAGAAGTAATAAGATAGAGAAGATACTAAAGAGTTCAATAGATATAAGACTAGACTTATATCAGTCAATATAAAATTTTAAAGAAGATTAGAGTTTTGAGAGAAGTTTAGAGTTAGAGAAGAAGAAAAAGCGATCATAGAGAGCTAAATTATTTTTCATAAACCAGAACTAGAATAAAGAGAAGAAGGAGAATTTTAAGAAGATAGAGATAAGAAGAATGAGAAACTAACTGCTAATGAAGAATAACAATAGACTAGCAGAGAACTACAATTACAAAGAGTAAGAATACAGAAAAGAGGTACTTGATAACTCGATAAGAATAGGAGGAGAGTTGAATAACAATGGTAACTATAAGTTTATAATACATAGATAAGAAGCCAAGTAAGAGAAGTAAGCTATCCGGAGAGAAGAGACCTAAGAGATTGATAAGTAGAATGCTAGCTTTGAAGAGTCTTAGAAGCATATAGATAAAATCTAGCTAGAGAGTCAATACTAAACTAGCCATCAGTAAATCAGACGGTTAGAATAGAAGTAGAGAGTATAAGAGAGACACTAAAAAGTAGACCTATATATATAGAGAAGAAGAAAGATAGAAGAATAGAAAAACTAGGTTTAGATCGATATCACTCTGCGTCTAATGGGCCGAACATGTGCAGAAGCAAGCAGCTGACGTTTACTTCGGAGCCTAACTTTCCTTTAGTAATATTATGT